>JPKA01000333.1:0-14399 GCA_000750875.1 Pseudogymnoascus sp. VKM F-4517 (FW-2822) | reverse complement strand
TGGGGGGGTGACAGGTGGGATGGTGGCGGTGGGGGGGGAGATGGAGGAGGGGGAGGTGAGCTATTAGTCTACTCTCGTTTGCTCGTCGAGTGGGAAGGGGATGTTGTGACGGGATGACTCTACTCTGCATTTTTGTTTGCTGTGGCGCCGCGGGGCCCCTCTTTTTTTTTTAACTGTCTGTCTGTCTGTTTGGACCTTACTTTAGCGCTGATCTGTCTGGTATGGGGATTGAGATACGAATGAAATGGCGGGAGAGGGAGGATGGAAGGGGGGAAGGTATACCCTGCATGGGATGGCGCTTGCTTGTGTGGTTTTTTTTTTAGGGTTGGCTTTTTGTTGTTTAGAATGGTAGATTTTGGGATGGGTGGTGGGTGGTGGGTGTAGGGTAGTAAAATGGATGGGTTTTATGTAATGTGTTTTTTGGGTGTTGTGATGTGATGTGAACAGTGCGATGTCAGAAGCGATTGAGAAGTCGAGAACTGAGAGTAATGGGCCAAAAAACTCGTGTGTGAAATCTATATACGCGCACCACCCACCCCTCCCTCCTCCCTTATCCTATCCCAAGTGTATAACTTTTTTTTTAACCCTCGATGATCTTGATCAGATCTATTCATTGCATTCATGTTGAACATTCCTTTCTTTTCCCTCCCGTCTAACCCTCTCTCCTCTCTACCCTTTCTCTACTACTCACTTTCTTTGGTGCAAACTGGTGCAGACTCGTGTCTATGAAAACAGACGGTGGGCGCTCATAGAGGGGTCACGACGCCGGAGACTTCGGCTTTGGTGGCTTCTACGGCGGCTTCCATGGCTGCGGGGCGAGCGGCTTGGTTTTGTACGAGGCGCTGGGGGGGGGGGGGGGGGGGGGTTAGCCGGTGTCCAAACACAGAAGAAGAAAACGACGACGACATACCAACTGATTCCTCAACAACACCGCAATAGTCACCTTCCCAATCGCCGGCACATAAATGCTCGCCTTCTCCTTGACCGCTGGCCCATCGAAATTCCTCTCGCTCGAGAAATTGACACACACGGCCCCATCCCTAATCAACTCGGTCGGGACCTTGAATTTCTCCCCCGGCACCCCGCTAATCACCACATCGCTCAACGGCAAGCAGTCCTTCAGCTCCCACCCCGCCTTCTCATGGACAGCATGGTGCGCGCGCTTCAGCCCCGTGCCGCGCGTGAACAGCTGCACGTCCGCGATATCGACGCTATACACCGTCGCGCCGTCGTTGGCGAGCAGCGCGGCGAGGGGGCGCCCGACGACCTCGGAGCGGTTGATTACCGTGATTGTGCGGCCGTGCAGGCGGTTGCCGTAGGGGAGGATGTTGTTGTAGACGCCTAGGTGCTCGAGGACCTTGACGGCGGCGAGGGGGGTGCAGGGCAGGATGGACTTTAGGGTTTTGGCGGGGTCGAGGAAGCGGATGTTTTGGTAGAGGTTGAAGACGTAGCGGTGGGCGAGGCCTTCGACGTCTTTGTCGAGCGCGACGAGTTGTTGGATGTACCGGTCCTGGGTGGCGCCGAAGACGGGGTAGTAGACTAGGATGCCGTTTATGGAGGGGTTGGTGTTGGCGGCGAGGATGGCGTCTTCGAGGGCGTCTTTGGGGACAGTTTGGAGGTCGAAGGAGAAGCCGCTGGGGGGAGTTTAGAGGGGGTTCTTGTTTAGAGGGATGTGGACTTTGCGAGGTGGGGTTTTGGGGGACTTGTAAAGCGATGGAGGGATGAAAGGAGAACATATATCGCGAAATGGAGGGGTTGAAAGGAGAACCACGTGATGGCTGGGATAGAGTTTGAAATTGAATAGATGTGACAAAATAAAAGGCCGGCTAACTCACTTCTCAATACATGTCTTAGACGACCAATCCGCATACATCTTCGCTGCAGGATCATCGTTGGCCAAAAGTCCAAGCACACGTGGTTTGGCCTTCAGCGTCGACAGGCCCTCTGCAACCTCAGCCAAGAGGCCCTTTGCGATGCCCGCTGCGAGGACGACCTTGCATGTCGGCGGGAGCTCGGCGCTGGCCATTGCGGAGATCAAAGTCCAAAAAATAGGATCTCTGGGCAAGGGAGAGAACTGCTATGGCCCTGAGGTTGGGGTTGGAGATATTTATTCTAGGTACGACAATTTTAGCGCGGGGTTCGGCGGGGTATCGGAGGGGATGAAATTTTGGGAATGGGGAAATATATTTACCAAAATGGCGATTGCTAGATTCTAGAAGCAGTGAATTGGAAGGGGAATCCAAGATATGTATCTGAATAGTGGCGGGGTTCTTAAAATATTACAGGGAGGTCTTTTTTACGTCGCAGTTCTTATCCGCTCATAATTTTTATATTGGGGATGCAGGGACGTCACACAAATTAAGAAATTCACTAATCGCGGTCATGTGACAGCGCGGATCATTCGCGTCAGTACTTGTCGACATCGCGGTTGATGGGTAACAACCCATTGCGAAATCAATCAGTCGCGCGGGATCGCGATTACGACGTCGATTTCTCACGGAAATTTTCGGGCATGGGATATAGCGTTTCTTGCTACTTTTAGCTACTGCGACTGGGCCCAGCCTGTGCAGGAGTAAACAAAGGACACCATGCCTATCGAAGTCATTGACCTCTTGTCGAGCTCGAGTCCGCCCCCTCGAGCGCCGATTGTGCGCCCAAGGAACACGTATAAGGCGCCCCAAGGGGCGGCGGCACGGCTCGCCAAAGCTGTAGCATTGGAAACCGCGTCCGTGGTTGCCAAGACGAACGCAAGTGGTAACCGTGACAAGAGGGCCGATCCGGCGGAACGCTTTAAGAGTACAGGCAATAGAAAGGCGCAAGAGTGGATAGATCTTGACGATGAGGATGTATCCTCGTTGCCACCCGCCGTGTCAGAAGCGACGCGCAGTGCCCCGGTGAGCACTGGATGGGATTGGAGCAAGCTACCGGTTGAGCCAGAATTCGAGACTGCTTATAGGCCGTCGCCACTGTCTGAAAGGCCGCAGCATAATGATTTTATGTTTCTTTCCGATGATTCTTTTGATTCTGGCTTCGCGGATACGTTGTGCCCGCCAGCGGACTCACAGCCCCCACCAAGCAAAAGGCAGAGGGTGATGCCAGAACCGGCGACGTTGCCTCCGTTGAAGGACAAAGGATTCCGGAGAGTCGTCTCGGATATGTCAGCCGCGCCAACATATTCCAAACCCACTACTGGGCCACCGAAGGCGAGTGCGTTGAAGAGGTCGACAACGAGTGTCTTTGACGATGATCCAATCACGTTTACATCATCGCCGGATTTCCTGCAGATGGCTGAAGAGAGGAGGCGTCAACGGAGGCGAGAAGCTGAAGGTGGAGCGGAAGCAGACCTATCTGATATTGAAGAAAGCAGACCCGCAAAAGCTGTCAGTAACGCGGCACTGGACGTGTTCAATGACTGATATTGAAGAAAGCAGACCCGCAAAAGCTGTCAGTAACGCGGCACTGGACGTGTTCGATGATGACGACTCGGATTTTGAACTTCCAGATATCGCTGTGATGGCTTCTCAAGTTGCCTCCGGCCGAGTATCCACAATTGCCTGTGAGAAGCCTTCGGTTTTCGTTGCATATAACGCCCAGAAACCCAGTAGCAGCAAGAGTGCTGCAAAGGTTGACAAGCCGAAACGTGTGGTCAAAACCGCAGAACAGAAGCTGGCCGAGAAGGAGGCTGAGGCTGAGCGTAAGCGGCTGGTTCGGGAAGGCAAGGCGAGGGACAAACAGATTGCGGCAGATTTGGCAAAGGTAAACACCCTTCGCATCGACAAGAAAGTCGCAACGCCCGAGATGATTGCGGTGTTCCCGTCTGGCCTCGATGAGAAGCTCAGGCAACAAGCTGAGGGATTTTTTGGAAAGATAGGAGTTAATTACCAAGAGTGGGATTGCAGTGGCACCGTGCAAAACGTGCTACGGTGGAAGAGGAAGGTGGACGCAAAGTACAACGAAACAGAGGGACACTGGGAGCCTGTGCCGTCGGTGATCGAAGACGAGAAACACGTCCTTTGCTACATGCCAGCCGCCGAATTCGTGGCTCTCGGGACGAACGAGGAGGGGAAGGATCTTGACTCACACGTGTTAAGGATGAAAGCGCGGTTTGATGGATTCGAGATAATCTATCTTATTGAGGGTCTGACTGCATGGATGCGGAAGAATAGGAATGTGAGGAATCGCCAGTTCACCGACGCGGTGAGACGGCAGATGGGCGAGGAGGAGGGGGGAACAAGCTCCCAGAGGTCGAGGAAGAAACCTGCGGAGTATGTCGATGAAGACATGATTGAGGATGCGCTGCTGCGGCTGCAGGTTATTCACGGCGTTTTGATTCACCACACCAGTGCTCTGGTAGAGACGGCAGAGTGGTTTTCGGTGTTCACCCAGCATATCGCTACCATACCCTATCGGTAAGTCTTCCGTCTCGTCATATTAGGCACAATAGCTAACATCCTAAAGCCGCCAACGTATGGCCCTCGATACAGCCTTTTGCATGGAAACCGGTCAGATCAAAACGGGCGAGGATGCACCGGATACCTACGTCAGGATGCTACAGGAGGTCCACCGCGTGACGGCGCCTATCGCGTATGGGATTGCGGCGGAGTATCCGAGTGTCAAGACGCTGGTCGAGGGGTTGAAGAAAGACGGGAAGGATGCGTTGACGCATGTGCGGAAGAGCGCGAATAAGGACGGGGTGTTTACGGACAAGGAGGTTGGGAAGAGTGTTAGCAAGCGCGTGTGGAGTATTTTCACTGGAACGGATGAGGGGAGTACTGATGTTTAGTCGGGCTCGGGGTTGGCTCCTTGTGGATGACCCCGTCGAGGTGATTAAAACAGCAATTTAAGCCAGCAGAACTTATCTCTCCAGCTTTAGTTAGTGTGTAAAAGTATGTATTCCAAAACCATGCCAATTCTAGTCTATTCGATTGCATCATCCAACACATTATACACTCTCATTCATTAAACCCTTCGTATCTACACCTTCACGCTCTGAAGCAACCTATCCTCAACCCCATCCAGAATATACTCGTGCGACATGACCTCGATATTCTCCGCCTCGCCCTGGAACATCTTATCCGGGTCCGCACCTGGGCCCATCATATTCGCTCCCGGCGCCGGCCCGCCCATCTGCTGCTGCGCCATCTGGCTCGCCGCATTGTCGCTGCCGAGGAGGTAGATGAAGACGGTCTGCAGGCCGAACAGGCAGATGAAGTATAGCGAGATGGAGGACACCCAGCGGGCATCGAGGTCGCGCGTCGCTACGCCAGCTTGGAGCATCTGTTTGAACTTCGGGGTGATAGGGAATGGGAGTTTCACTGTGGTGTGTTAGCTGGGCACGTTCAATGGGTGAGAAGAGGTGGTAGGACGCACAAACGACAAATCCGCTGAAGAAAGCGTTGATCCAGCCCATGATGAGCGTCTGCGGAACGATCATAGTCATGTTCCCTTTCATCATGCCCATCATGCCCTCCATGGCAGCGGGGTCAGTCATTGGGTTCGCAGGAGGCTGGCCCTTGCTATCGGGGTTCTTGAGGTATGCGCCAGACTGGAAGGCGGAGACAAGGGTGTGCTTGCGGGCCTGGAAGGCGGCGTCGGAGATGACGGCTGCATTCTGGCGGAAGGTGATGCCGCGCTGGAGCGAGCGCTGCTCGCGGACCGAGAGGACGTCGAGCTTCTTCGGCGTCGAGGAGATAAGGACTGTGACGTAGTGGCGCAGGACACCGGTTAAGATCTTGGGGGTGTTAGATAGGGTCTGTATGTATGTATGTCTGAGGTGGGCTGCGGGGGATATGTACCATAACCGTGATGATGGGGAAGAGGATCCAGATGCTAAATGATGTCAGCTTGTGCAAATCTCGGCGGCGCACCCATTGCCTACTCACAATAACTGGGGATCCCTTCGGATCGTCTGCACAACCGCTTGCGCCATCTTGATTGACTTGATCTGCGCGGGCAGCGACGAGGTGGTACTGCTGAAGGTTTCTCGTGGCACAGGGGTGACGTTGAGAGTAGCTTTCGCTAAGCGGAGCCTTCCGCGTCACTGGCGTGTCCTAAAGCCAGATTGTCGGAAACGCCAACGCGAGCTTCAGCCTCGTGGTGGAAAGTCGAGAGCGCGCGCTGAGACTCAAGACAAAACAAACATCATTTAAGCCATGGCGGACCCGAATGCGAAGATCACGGTGCATTCACTGTCAGGTGCGTAATTTACATTGCCAACTCTAAATTCTATATCTCCACCACTTATTCCCATCCAACTCTCACCTCCCAAGCTTCACAGCACCTCCACCTGGCAGACCACCTAGCTAACTAAACTCCCCAGACCTCAAAAACACCTCCGACGATGCAATCCCCAACTACCTCAACTCCCTCTCCTTCAAGCAGTCCCACACCCTCGGCGACGTGCGCCTCGCCCTCGGCTACTCCGCCTTCGCCATCTGCGCCGCCTGCTTCTACTGGGACTACCAGTTCGGCTTCGAGTCGACAAAGTACTACAGCGCGGCCGCCGTCGCGCTGTACACTCTTCTCAATGGCGCGTTAACACTCTGGGTCTGGCTCGTGGAGGGAGGAACCGTATATGTCGGGACAAGCAAGGCAGGCGACAAGGTAAGCCACCCACCGCCATCCCACACTTTCACTCCCAACTAACACGCCCCCAGATCGCCATCTCCACCTCAACCAAAAAACACACCCCAACCTACCACCTAACCATAACCTCGCAATCCCCCACCGCCGCCACCGCCACAACAACCACCCTCTCCCGCCCCTTCGCAGACTGGTTCGACAGCGCAGGCCACTTCGTCGCGCTCCCCTTCCAGCAGATGCTCGCTAGCTCCGCACCGGTGATCGGGAAGGCGGATCCAGGGCGCGCTGGGAAGGCCGAGGCCGAGGCGGCGGCGCTGAGGGAGACGGTGGAGGAGGCCGTTAGGGCTAGTGGGAGTGCCGTCGGGGGTGCGGCGGCGGAGGGAGGGAGGGGGAGGAGGAAGAAGGCGTAGAGGATTTGGAAAGATTGGGGGGATAGAGGGTAGGTAGGGGGTAGGCGTTGTGGGGAGGGGGAAGGGAAAACGGGTTGGGTTGGGCTGCTACGAGCGCGGTCTGGGGTCTTCAATGGCCGTTGCCCAGATATGAGGGTTGTGTTACCAATCATACAATTTACATGGAAAATCTAGAAATTCGATGCATTGTTCTGTCTGAATGGTCACTGTGAACGGAATTGGAACTGCGACGGAGGACGGTTCCCATTGAGTGAAGTGCGTGTATTCATCTATCTACGTTAATATACCGGCTTTGCACCAGCTATCTCTATCCCAACCGGTTAACGCCTATTAATGCAACTTTCTCCAGCATGCCATCTAATACCACGAATCAAGTAAGCAATCTCTCTATACCCATCCTCAATTTCCATCACCCTCCCCGACCCTCCACCAAGCCGCCAAACAATCAACTCCACCCCTCCTAACATCCCTCCCCGAATCCCCAACCACAGATCCCAACCCAGCCACAACACCCCCCCTCAATCTCACAACAACAGACGTCTCCCAAACGGCCGGCAAGATCTCGAGACACTCAAGTGCCTTCACCTTCACCTCCCTCGACTCATTACCTGAGGCACAAGCCAACAATCTCTTCACAAGCGCCGCATCATGTGCCTGGAGCGCCTTGGGGCTGCTGGCGGCCGCGGAGCGAAGAACGGCGACGGACGCTTTCTTTGTGGCGCTGGGCGCAGAGTCAAGTGACTGGAGGAGAGGAGGGATGAGTGCGTCAATGAAGGGCGTAATGTACTCCTCTGGTGCGTGCCCAAGGAGTCCTGAGAGCGCGACAAGAGCATTCGTCTTGGTTTGTGCAGATGTGGCAGTCGAGAAGATAGAGAGTAGCTCGGGGACAGCGGTGTGGAAGAAGCGCTGCTGCGCGATCGGACGGATTATGGCGTGTTGGTTTCGCGTGAGTAAAGGCGACGGCGCAAGAAGATGGGTGAATGTCTGTGAGGACAACTGACCCAATGCCGTGGGTGACTTAAGTGAGACAAAGAGAGAGCCTGTGAGTTGTGTAGATGCAGGTAACCCGGCAAGGAGAGAGGCGTGCATGCACGTGGTGAGAGTCTGGATTGTTAGCTTTGCCTCTTGGTCGTTGAGAGACGGGAGGTTCAAGAAAAGGTCCAGAAGCTGGTCCCTCACGCCGGGGGTGAGGGCGGTGAACTTGTTGATGAGAATTGAGAGGGTGTCGAGGAGGGTAGAGCGCAGCGCCGGGGTGGAGGAGGTTGTGGAGAGGTATGTGATAAGGTTTGCGGCGGCAGCACTGGTGTCGATGAAGAGATGGCGCTTTCTGACGGGGCCTGTCAACAACGGGGAGGCGATGGGGTTGACAAGAACGGCTTTGGTGACAGCACGATCGTCACGGCGGAGGGCGGCGAGAATGTACTTTGACAGCGACAGGGCGCGGAGCTTGTCGGCAGGGCCGGAGGTGATGCCGAACTGAGCATCGTGGATATCACGACGCTTCGACACGTCGGTCACCACCTCCGGGCCCTCTGCCCACACGGTGTCGAAAGTGGCTTTGAAAGCCAAAAAGTCGGGCGGAAGGTCAGAAGAATCAGGTGAAGTTGTGCCGATGCTGGCGGCTGTGGCCTCGTCATATGTAGCGTTCAACGAGAAGGCCCTTTCAAAAAGCCACTCCTGATCATCAAAGCTCATCCAGCAGGTGGCCTTCATGATGATCTTCCCGACGAGATCAAAGAACATCTCATCCGGCTGCGCCTTGCCAGCTGCGGTATCCAGATCGCGGGCTCCGACATACCACTTCTTGCCATCCACCTTGAGAGCCGCTGTGCGACGAAGAAGCCCATCCACCAAGCTTTGATATGCCTCAACATCTTTCTCCTTGACCACACCGCTCTCATTCTGTGCCTCGCGGTTCTCGACAGTGTACAGGATCCCCGCAAGCACCAAGTGTGCGTACTGCTGCGACTCATTTGCGTGGATGACGATATCCAATTTGCTCAGGAGCCTCCGGAAGAGCGTGTCCATCACCACTCCCCGGGATCCAATATCACCCAGCGCCTCAAGCACAGCCAGTTTCTGCTTGACCGTCTCTTCGCCTCCAAAAATATCAGGCAGCTTAGCCAAAAGAATAGAAAATGCCTTCTCAATAACCAAATTGGAATATATAACGGCACATTCCTGCAGCGCTTTGATCGCCTCTCGCCTCACAGGCTCCTTCGCGTCGGCAGTCTCCAAAACGACTCCAGCCAAAAATTGGATATAAGAATCCACGTTGCCTCGCTCGAGAAACTGCGGCAGCGTCAACAGCTTTGTCAGGCCCCGCACAGCTGCAATGCGAAACTGCTTGTCTTCAGCCCTGGTATCTCTCGCTACTCCCATGTACATCGACGTAAGCTCGTCGCGGTAGAACCCGGGACCCTTGTCGGCGATGCCTGCGTCATACGAGAGATCCGCATTGGCGGCATCAGCGAATTCCCTGTCAGCACGATAGCTAATCCCGTCAATTATGGAGACGGCGCTGAAGTCCCATTTGGGATTGTCCTGCCTCCTCAGAAGGTCAAACTTGCCATCCAGAAGTGCGTTGATGGTCTCGATCACTGCGCGCTTTTCGTCAACACTCACGTCTCCCCCGCCAAAGGAACCCAAGAGAACAGGTAGTGCAGTACGCATGACGAGTTGATAGGCAAAAGGCGACGCAGCGATGATGGACGCCAAGATGGCGCCGGCGCTGGCGGAGTATTTGGGACCGTTCTCACGCAGGCGCGTCAAACACTCTTCGACAATTGCCGTGGCATAGGTATCGAGGACAGTTCCGGGGATGGTCTGCAAGGTGCTGTCGGCAGAGAGTCTTGCGGCAATGGCACGGAGGACATTGAGCGCCTTTGGTGCTTGTGAATCGTCACTAGAATTGAATATTTCATATTTGAGTGCGTCCCAGAGGGGCGTGCTCCACTCGGCAACGATGTCAGGGTGATACTGCTTCACAAGCGCCTTCATCGTTAAAAGGACGTCCGCCTGGGGGTGTTAGTTGAGGACCTTTTAATTGGAAAAGAGAGGGGTGTACCTTTGCGTTTAAACGATTAGGGTCATCGAGGCGTTGTATCAAGTTGGGGAAAATCGATGGCGCAAAGCCGCTATATGCCGCAAAGCATTGCCTCAGTCTAAGGACCAGCTCCGCCGGATCAATTCCAGCAGGATCGCTCTTCTTCGCTGAGAAGGTAATAGGGAAATAGCGCGAGAGAAGGTCATACAGATCCTCCTGCAACTGCTCAATATCCTCGATTTCCCACTCGGCCAGCAACACCTCAACCATCGAGAAGATCAACATTAAGTTCCGAGGATCTCTCTCGCTGGACGACAATTCGACGACGACGTTGATGAAGTCCACGCCCGTCGCCTTGGTCTCGGCACGGTGCCTACTCAGCAACTCATTGAGCAGACTATAGACTTCGAATCGCGTCATGACTGGCGCCTTTCCGAAAGTTCCCTGGACGGCATTGAAGACCGCCGAGATCATCGGCTCCACGAGTGATGGCTCGAAGCGTAACATAGTCGACAGAGAGCGCAGGGATTGCGCAGTCTCCTTGAGGCCGGCGGGGTCGAGAGTGAGTCGGGACTCGAGGAATTTCACGAGAAGTGTGACTGTGTGGTGTTAAGTGAATTTCTTTCAAGTAGGGAAGGGACGGGGGGAGGAGGGCACTTACCATTGGGACGCGATAGAGAGTTCGGCTTGAGGTCACGCAAAATAGAGGCAATATAAACCATGGCTATTATTGTCAGATCAGTATCCCAAATCATCCCGTCGTCGTGTTGAAGAGGGGGAGGGGCGGGGGGTGGTGCGGGGGACGACGTACTCTGCCCACGCTGCTCGTCATCCTTTGCAAATAATGGTCCTTCCATTCCTTGCACAACTTCTCTGAGTTTAATGCTCCCGTCTTCGAGTCCTAGTAATCAGAAGTCAGCTTTGCTCATACATGCATTGAGCTCCATCACCCCGGCATCGGCGACCTCAACCCCTCCTTCCAGCAAATTCACATACCTTTAACAACCTTCTGTACGATGTCTGATCTCCTGTCACCCTCAGGTGCCAGGAGATATGCAGTCGCCGTCAACGAATCCTCCATGGTATCTGTCTGTGGAGGTTGCTTTAAAAAAGAGGCAACGTTGTTGTTGGCGCGGACGGAGTGAGATCGAGATTAGAGATATTGGCGGAAGATAGAAGGTATTGGTGGGGCGGGATGTGGGTTACTGCCGGCGCTATGCCATATGGGGTGGGCGGTGAGCAGAGGGGTTGTCGGCTTGGCGATTTGGGAATTGGAAGGGACAAACAGTACAGGGTCGGCGGTTTGCATGTTTACAAGTCGACGGTAAGCCTGCCGCTCTACTCCATGGTCGAAAACTTTTCCCGGAAACGGCGGCAACAGTTTCTGTTTTGCTTACACCTCTCGCCTGGATTTATTTGGCTGTGGGTATATCATGGCTTCTCACCGAGGGCGGCAGCGGGAGGGGTTCCCGGCGAGGCGATGTGAGAATTGAAAGGGACAGCTAGGGCCAGGGTTTACAGGTTTACAACTTGCCAGCAACTCTACAGTCAGGGTCTCTCCTCGGTCACAGCAGCCACCTATGCAGAGGGGGTTGCTGGCAAGCTTTGAGACTTAAGAATTAAGATGGACAAACGGGTCGGGATGTATTTATTCACTCCTCGCCAGCACCACTTGCGTAGAGGGGGTTGCTAGCAATTCGGGAATATATGTTAACCTAACCTAGCTATCCGTTTAATTCCCACGTCGCCTCGTCTACGACAACAATAACGTTTCCTCTCTTTTATAGTACTTAGAGAGTGCTATGTTCTATAATATTACTATAATAGGTTAGTACCTCTAAATCAAGTAATTAAGAAGACCTATAGTTTGTTGTAGCTTTGTAGATACATGTGCTAGGAGGTGCTAAGGGAGGTAGAATCATCGGCTAACCCGCCCCCCCCTACCTTGTCCAAAGTCAGCCATTTGTCCATCCATCACTCCCAATTTTCTTCTTAGCCCGCTAGAGTCGGCGCTTTTGCATGTCCGCCGCCGGTCCTTCGTTAGGTTGTGCTTGAAGTAAAATAATTCCGCGATTTGGAGGTCTACCATGCAGCACTGCGACACAACGACGGTCGTGCTCATTCATAACTGTGGTCAGGATGTTTGACAAGCTTCCGCCAGAGATAGTAGCACGAATCGCTTGGAGCATCGACACCATCCGCGATTTCAGCGCCTTGTGCCGCACTTGTCGCCAAGCCTACGTCCTGCTAGATGGACTGTTGTATCGGTACGACGTGCAGCATTCTAGTTCTTCGGCTCTCCGATGGGCCGCCAAGCATGACGATGAGATTATCTACCGCAAGGCAAGGGAAGCTGGGGCGGTAATACACTTCGTCGATGAAGTGGACTGGTCGAGAATCGATTGTGACTTCGGTCGTGGGACTGATTACACTTGGTCACAGGCCTTGTTGCGCGCCGCAGAGAATGGTCGGCGAGCTATGGTAGATCTATTGCTTGCAACGGAGGGGATCTACGTCTTTGGGCACGACGGAAAGCCATTGCTGGGTGCCGCATGTTATGGCCATCACCGCATCGTCGAGCGCCTTCTACAGACCGGGCAGTTCAACCCGAACTCAAGAAGCGGCCCATGGAACCTAACACCCCTCCATTGTGCCGCGAGAGAGGGTCATGTCACCGTCATCGAGACGCTGCTGAGGCACAATGGGGTAGATGTCAATGCGGGAGGAGATTTCGATGACTGGACACCGCTCATGTGTGCCGCGGACAGCGGCCGCGAACCATCCGTCCGGGCCCTTCTCGCGGCCGATGGAGTGAATGTGGACACGCAGGATTTAAAGGGACGCACGGCGCTTGCCTGGGCCTGCGATATCGTTTGCAACAGCTCCTTCTCCAGACGCCCAGCAGTCGTGTCCGTTGCTGACAAGGAGGCACTTAGCGGTCCAGACCAACAGGCAAAGAGGCTGGCCGTGGTCAAGGCTTTGTGCGATGCTGGGGCGAGTATCTTCATCTCCGATACGCAAGGTGAAACTCCCTTGCACCGAGCCGTTGCAAGCGGCTTCACCGACATAGTGAGCTACCTGGCTGCCAAGCCAGGCGCATTTGAGGTCACGAATGATGCGGGCTGCACGCCATTATCCTGTGCGGCCTCGCATGGCAAGGCTGACGTGGTTGAGGTTCTCCTTAGGTATTCCGCCACCGACGCACCAGTGGACGGGTGCGGTAGGACCCCCATGTTCGTGGCCATGGACGAAGGTCATGGCTCCGTCGTCGACATTCTTCTCAGCTTCAACCCGGCGCGTATACGCGATACAGACTGCAATGGTATGACGCTGTTCGAGAGGGCTGGTCGGGCCAAAAACAAAGACATATTGCGACTGTTACGAAGGCATGCGCGTTCCCAAGGGCTCCCGACGTCCATGTTAACCTATTGAAGTTGTAGGATTTATTTAATTAAATTTGAAGTGCTAATATTTATTCTATTGTAGGGTGTGTCCATTAATGTAGGGATACACATTAAGAAAGCTAATAATGAAGATAGTATAAATCTAAACTAATTACTAAATAAACTCTTCTTAAAACCATCCCCATCTCTCGCTATCCCCTTTATGTCTCTACTTCCATATTCCCTTCCCTCCTTTCCTATCGCAAAACAAAAAACAGAGATTAAGTTGCCGCAAATAATCAGGCCCATAGCGTCCCTGCGGCCGGCAATAGACACTCATTCTCGCCATCGCCCCCAAAACGCCATTCCCCCCGCTAAAACAGTGCCATGGACATCGTATCATCCTGCTCCGACCACGTCTAGTGCGCGATCAGAGACTTCTCACTTCCCCTTCCTTCCTTCTCAATGGCAGAGAAGATAGACAGCTTAATGCGGTCCCATAATATTTCCCCTCCCCGCCCCATACTTCTCCATCATCGCCTGCGTCGGCGTACGATCCTGCTTCCTCGCCGTCTCTTCCTCGATCGTCGGTCCCGCTAAGATCTTTTTGGTTTTCTGGATGAAGGAGGAGCCTTTCTTTGATGGTGACTTGGAGGAGGAGGATTGTTTGGCGTCGCGGACTGTGTCGACGGTGGAGCTGGAGTAGGTGGATGAGGCGTAGGAGTTGCGTGGGGATGGCATTGTGGTGGTTATAGTGGTGTGAGTGTGGTTGTGGTTTGGGAACATGTAATGTTGGATTGGAGTGATAGTTGTAGAGGAGAGATATTCAGTATAGTAGGCAGTGGTGATTGTCTTGATTCTGATTCTGATTCTGATTCTTTATTTTATGCTCTCCTTCCGTCCATTGAGGACATACTTATACCCCCAATCCCCCCTCCCTCTACCCCATCACCACCGCATCACATCCCACCTCCCCCC
>JPKA01000332.1:0-28240 GCA_000750875.1 Pseudogymnoascus sp. VKM F-4517 (FW-2822) | reverse complement strand
GGGGGTGGGAAGGGCGGGAAGGAAGGGGGACAAAGAAAGTGTAAACAAAGAAAAGGGTAAAGGTAAAAAGAATGGACGTACCAATCGTGCTCCCTCGCGGTCCGTCGCCCATATGCCATGCCATAGGCACAATATGCGCTTTCTCCATATGCTCCCTAAACGCCTCCTCATTAGCGTACACCTCCCCCTGCTGCGTACCAGCCATCTCAACATCCCCCTCCCCATCACGGGACTTGCCACCCCTGCCACACTTCCCCCATAAACAGGGCTTAGCCGCGAATTCCTTAGACGTGCTCGTAATCCTCCCGTGCACAAAATAAACATGTCTCCTCAACGTCTCCAGATTTTGCAGCTCGGCTTTGCAGCCGAGCCACTCACATAAAAAAGCCTGGTAGCGGGGCTGGCCGAGGACGGAGCGCGGGCGCTCGGGTACCTTGGCGGGGTTGCGGGGGGGACGACCGCGGCGCTTAGGAGGCGGGAGCTCGTTGGGCTCGTCGTCGTCGTCGTTAGCGGCGACGGGACCGTTGGGGGTGCGGCGGGTGCGGGTGAGGACGCGCGTTGGCGTGGGTTTAGGGGCGTTGGGGTCGCGGGGAGGGCGGCCGCGGCGCTTAGGGGGTGGGGGTGGTGCAGCGAGTTGCGCGGCCGCAGCAGCGTCTTGGTCCATTTCCTCGTCGACGTCATTGTCGTCATCGGGGATTAGGATTGCGGTTTCATTGCGGAGACCGCTTGGGCGGCTGGGGCCGTATTTTTGGTGGGAGGATTCAGAGAAGGGGAATTTGTTGGGGGTGTGGGGAGGCATGCTGTTTGCGGATCCGATTTCTGCGCCGCCGGGATCAACAATGTCCCAGCGGAAGGTGCTGAGGTCGGAGGTGTTATCGACTTTTGTGAATCTCTTCTTCAGTAGCTCGAGATGGCTGTTCAGACCCCGCTGTGTGGGATGCTTGCCGGTGGAAATGAGAATGTCACGTGCAATCGTCTTTGGATCGTAACGCGACTTGCGGAGAGCAAGGGAGCGGTCAATGCTCTTTACGATTCCGTCGTATTCTAGAAGTGGGTTTCCGGTGACTTCAGCTTGAGGATTAACGGTGATGTTCCTGGCATTATTGTGAGAAGGTGTATTTGCGTATTGTTGGTGGTGATGTTGAAAAGGTATGGGGTTAGGAGGTGCCAGTCGCGTCGGAGCCTCTCCTGCTTTGGGTCCGTGCATTGCGGATAAATTATTTATCCGTTCTCCGGCACTGGGATCAATGCGTTGCCTCTTCTCACTAGGCTCCTCCCCTTTATCCAAAGATTCGCCCTTTGTGAGATCAATAATCTCAGCAAAGGTCCTTTTCCTTGCTTGTGCCTCCTTTGTTAAAGGAGCTGCAGGAGTAGATGGTGCCCGCGCTGGCTGAGATACAGATGATTGGTCTGTGATTATGCGCACATTTGGTGGCAGTGGTGGCTGATTTCCATGGTGGTGGTAGGGATAGGCCACTGATTGAAATGGGCCATGCTGAGGTGGTCCTGTAGGTGTACTAAATGGAGGGTTATAATGTGCAATTGGACCAGGACCAAACCTCGGAGCTGTTGGGTAAGGATATGCCGTCGGAGCTGTTGGGTGAGGATATGTTTGCATTGTTGCTGGGTATGGATGTGCTTGAGTTGTTGCCGGGTAAGGACTTGCTTGAGTTGTTGCTGGGTAAGGATTTGTTTGCGTTGCTGTTGAATCTCGCCACGTCTTCCAACCACCTTTAGGAGGAGGAGCAGCAGCCTCGTTTTGGTATGGCGACAAATAAGTCTTAGCAGCTCCCTCTTGGGTGGAGGCTGGATCTGATGCTCGCCAGGGTTTGCCCACGTAAGCCTTTAGGAGCGCCATGTGATGTAATTCCTCGGTACTCAATGGAACCGAGCCTCCTGGGCCCTGGGATGCAGTCGGAGTATTCGGCTGTCCTGGTGTATCTGGTGGAGCTGTTGTTGCTGATGTAGGCGGGGGGTGCGGCCGGGGCTGGGACCCTGATGCATTCGGCGAAGCTGTGGTTGCTGGCAGTGGCGGAGGGGGCTCGGTCGTCGCATTAGGTGCAGCTGTGGTTGCTGATGCAGGCGTACCGGCTGCTATCATAGTAGCAGGCTCGGTTGCATTGGAGACTTGTTGAGAGATGGCTACAGGAGACGCCTGATTTTCCAGTCTCTCTGCAGCACTTCGAGCATGTGAAGACACAGGCTGCCCGTCATTTCGTGGCCTGCCGGGTCCACGACCCGTCCTCGCAACAGACCCCGCAGGTTGCCCGTCTCTTCGTGGCCTACCTACTGGTCGACGCTCCATCCCATTCATAGGAGCTCCAGAACCCGGCGTCTGGTCAGCTTGTACTGGAGCTTGTGTGGTCCCGGGTGTCACTGGAGGTCTTGTCACAGCCTGTCCTGCTGCTGCTCCTGCCGCTGGTGGTAGTATTGGTTGTGGAGTTTTCTGCTGGGACGCTTGTGCTTGGGGTGCAGAGGAGACAGAGGCCGTTTGCCCTGATACAGGGGTCACGGCCGTGGCGCGAGGGGTCTGAGGCTTGGGCTTGGTATTGCCGGGTAAGACAGCGAGTAAGGTTTTAGCAAACCGTGCTCTATCCATCCTGAATCCCAGTTTCTCAATCATTTCGCATAACTCTAGGTAACTTGGGTTACCTTCCAACATGTCCCGGATTTGTCGTGCCAAGATTTTCTTCCCAGCATTCTCTGGGATCTCATTGAGGACACTTGCTGCCGTTACTGCGATGGCGTCTCGTTTATCTGTAGGCCACGTCGAACCTTGCTGTGGTGGCCGTGTGTTTGCACCAGGACTTGTATGTTGAGCACGGCCTGTAACTTGTGATGAGGCAGCCGATGTTTGTTGAGTGTTATTGATTGGAGTTGTCTTAGCCGCACTGTTAGCGACAGCAGGAGAAGCCTTCTGGGGTGGTTGAGCAATGGATGCTATTATCGGAGTGGTCGTGGTAGATTTACTGTTCCCTTGAGATTCAACCGCGCCCGGCTTGCCAGGTGTCGCCAGCACAGGTGTCGCCAGGGCATGCTGTTGCGTGGAAGGTATCGCCGTAGTAGCTGCCGGTGCTGCCGGTGCCGCCTCGGCCTCTGCACGCTCAGCTAGCGCGGCCTTTGACCTGCTGGGCCGTTTCGCCCTCCTCTTGGCATTAATAGCATCTTTAGTCTTTGGCGGCTTAGCTTGTGTCGATGGTGACTTTGAACTATCCGGACTTTGCTGTGTTGCCTTTCTGCCCCTTGATGGGGGAGGCGGTGCAGGTACAGACACTGGTGCTGTAGCAACTTTGGCAGCATTATGTGGTGCTGCTGGCTGAGTAATGCTTGGAGTTGGACTCTGCAGTGAAGCTTTAGCTGGTTGTGTCAATGGGCTGCCTTGGGTTTGAGATCCTTCTGCTTGCGGTTGAGGAGATTGCTCGGTGCTTGTTTTCCTCACTGAGGACCAGACCTGGAGGAACAGTTTTGGATCTTTTGACTGGTAGTCCCGTAGTCTTTCAACCATCCTTCGCATCTCTTCTTCCATTGTCACCGCAGTGTCGTCATTCGCGGGCTCCTGCGGTCCTGCCATCTGCGCAGGTATGGACGGAGCCGGAGCCTTCCCCTTCAAATTGGTTGGTGCCACAGATACAGAATGAAATGTGTTCTCGGATGTAGACACTGTAGTAATCTGCTGCCCGTCTCCATTATCTCCGTCCGCATCATTGGAACCTTGTCCTTGCTCGTCCTCTTCACTCTCTTCAGACTCAGATTCTGACTCTGCTGCGTTATTGGCAGACATCGTATGGGTAAGGGTTATTGCTGCTTGGACTGCTGCCCCTGCCATATCTGCTCTTTCCCTTTGCTGCTGTGCCCTCAGCGCCTCTTGCCGCCGTTGTTCTTCCACAGCTGCCCTCTCCTTTAATTCGGCGAGTCTCGCCGCCTCCGCTTCTGCAGCCTCTATTTGTTTCTGATACTCATGGTGGTTATTATAAACATGACTCGGGTCTACAGTGGTTTGTATGTCTGGTGATGGCCGTCTCTGTTGCTGTAAGGGCTGTTGGTTTCGAGCAGTTGCTCCCTGCGTGGGCAGAGGGAGATAGTTGGACGTCTGTGGTAGCTGGGACGTAGGTGCAGGCTGGTATTGGCTTGGTTGGTTACTTATATTTTGTGCGGTAGGCGTTTGCCTATCGCCTGTTCTACGGATCACATTCATAGAAATTTTGGCAGGAGGCAAAGTCGCGGCTGGCGGAGGGCTGGTTTGGATTGCCCTACCACTCTGGCTACTTGGGCCGCGAGCGGCCTGTGAGCGCGGTTGGTTAATATATGCATTCGAAGTTGCGTTTGTAGTACTCCTGGCCGAAGGTGCCGCAGGCGGGGTCGACGTCTGGCGATTTTGTCCCTGCGTAAAAGCCCTCGCTGTCGCCGGCTTTTGAGGTTGCGACGGGGCAAACGGTGTATATTGGCTTTGTTGCATGTTTCGAGAGGACACCCCAATTGTATCCGGGGCTCTCGAAGTAACAGCGGTCCCACCACTAGACATCGTCGTGTTGGTAGAACGTTGAGGATATGAGTTTATTAAAGACTGGGGATACGCAGGCGACGGCGTTGGAAGATTATATGCGGTCCCGCTCTTCGTCCCTGCAGCTGCCTCAGGGGCGTACCTCTGCGACTGCATTCCAGTAACCGGCGAGGCTCTTGAGCTAGTGCTATCTGGATTTGCACGATCGTGGAGTTGTAACGGGGTGCTTTGGTGGACGACACTGCCTCTGGCACTTCCTTCATACACACCCACCCCAGAATATCTCGTTGTACTCTGCACTGTTTCCGCAGCAGAGTTATAATTGAGACCTGAAGCGTAGGCTAGATTGCCCAGGCCGCTTGTATCATAGCTGTTGTGTGCGTTTGACTTGGTCGTAGTATTAGGGGTTTGTTCAGGAACACTGGGATTGCCTAAGCTCTCCATGCCAGTGGCTGGAGACGCCTTTCCCCCCGAGTATACACCCCAATTATACCCTCCGCCATTATTCGTGCTGGCCTGTTGTGGGTATTGCTGATACTGGTAATCATTATTTGAGTATGTTCGTGTTGGCGTCGCAGACGACTGAGCGCCATAGTACGGGTCCGCAACTGTCGCACTCGAAGTCGCGAAGCCCTGCTGGGCAGTAGGCGCCCGGTTATTGATAGGAGGGTAGTTGCCGCCGTAGTTATAATTACTGTTTGTCATATGGGGCACCTAGTGCGCGTCAGACAAGCTTCACGTTGTGGGCGCATTCATATGGGGAGCTTCGAGATGCCGAGCATAACTTACTGTTGGCTTCCCCGATTAGGAGAAGACACCCCACATTTGTTACTACAAGCATCAAAGACACAGCGCATCATGCACTCTCATTAATAGTGATAGGCTTCGAGGGGTGTTGGGCACATTTGGTCTCTTTCGAACTATATAATCCCCGTCTTGGATGCGATGAGCCTCGTCGCCTGTACTCTTGGGCGGCGTGGTTGGGAGGCTCGTGCATATTCGAGTCCATTAGCGCGTCTGATTGGCTCACACCAGGTCGACCAACCACAAGGCTACGACCGACGCCAGCCTTACCTAGTCAACGGAATAGCATCATGAATTTTGCTTCTTGAGCTCCGAATCGTGGGAAGGATAGCAAAGGTATTCTGTATGCGGATACCCCCTTTGGTTTAAGCCAATAAAGCAGTGTAGTAATGTTCTCAAGCTATCATCTACGGGTTGAACTGAAGGCTGCAACGTCCCATTCTCAAGACCAAAGGGGAATCAAATCGGCATCTTATACAGGTCGTCGCCTTATAATCTAGATCTCCAGAACATCTCTAATAAAACATTGTTATACAAAAGTTGAAAATCGTACAATACACCATGAGTTGATTAGTAAACACCCTTATCCCTCTTGAGATTATTAAGCCACACCCCGCCATAACCCCGAGCCCCGACGACGAACAAGCTAACCATTCGCTATGACACCATAGCTACTTAATATTGATGCTATGTTTATTGATAATCAGTGATACGCTTATAACTTGCTGTATATAAACCGAAAGGACCTACCTTGATGCTTAGATCTGATTTCAACTCTCCACCTACGAGCTTATGCTGTTAGATCGAACACGACTTACAATCCAAGGTTCTCGGTGATAAACCAGACTCAATTTCACCATGGCAGCCTCTAACTTATATGCTATCATTGCGGGTGTTGGCGGTGGCACAGGTCTGCTACCCTTCCCACCTGCCAGTTAGACATCCAAACCATCTAACGAACAACAAGGACGCTCTCTCGCGCTCAAGTTCTCCGCTGCCTACCCCACTGTCTACCTCCTCGCTCGCACACCTGACTCCTACGACTCGATAGTCAACGAGATTAAAGCCAGCGGCCGCAATGCAGTAGGCATTAGCACTGGTGTATCATCCGCCTCTTCCGTCTCCTCGGCACTCAAGACCATCGCCGCGGAGAACGCCAACAAGAACCTCGCAGCCGCCATCTACAATGTCGGTGGCAAGTTCGTCCGTAAGCCATTCCTGGAACTGACAGAGGAGGAGTACTCTGCGGGCTTCGAGGCCAGTGGCAGGGGCTTCTTCAACTTCGCGCACGGCACCCTGCCACTTCTCCTCGAGACCGCGGCGCTCAAAGAGGCGGCCCCGAACCCGCCAAGCTTGCTGATCACCGGCGCCACGGCATCGCTCAAGGGATCTGCTCAGTGCGCCTCGTTCGCCTCAGGCAAGTTCGCGTTGCGAGCCACGGCACAGTCACTTGCTAGGGAATTTGGGCCCCAGGGTGTGCATGTTGCGCATGCGGTTATCGACGGCGTCATTGATACGCCTAGGCTTAAGGAGTCGGGGTGGAAGGTGAACGAAGGCAAAGAGGATGGCACAATTAAGCCGGACGCTATCGCGGATGCCTACTATTGGCTTCATACCCAACCTCGAAGTGCATGGACGCAGGAAATTGACATTCGACCATTCGTTGAGAAGTGGTAATCAGAGTCAATGAGTAGGGCAGACACGGAATGAGTGACAGATAGTTTTGTAGCTTTATTTATAACGAAGTAGCGAGTTAATATATCAATCCATCGTAACTACAAGTCAGTGTTCTCAATACTACTTCAGCAGTGGACATAGGATTACTGTCTCACACCATCAAACCGACGCTCTTAATAGACTATAGGGTCTGAAGGGCGGTCTGCAGGCAGGATATAGCGCGGACTTCAATAAAGAGGTAACACTCTACAGGGGTTACTCTGCGCCATTTTTTTACCGCGAAATCCGTTGGGGAAAGAAGTCGCGGTCTTAACCAGGCGCGGAAGGGGAAAGCCTGCAACCCTATCTACAGGTAGATAGAGTTGTAAACGAAGAGTCAAGGCAAAAACTGCCAGAAAGGGATGAAAAGGATGAAAGAAGTTGGAAAAACTGGGCAAGGGAGGAAGGAATGAGAGAAATTGGGAAGAGAGGGATGAGCCAGAGCGGCCGATGGAGGGAAGCAGACGAGCAGCGCTGAACGCGAAGCCAACTTCGGGATAACTCCCATGGAGCATTTCACAATATAAACCAGACGTGCAAGCACGGTGGATGTGAAACGGCCATATCATTGATCGATTGAATTGCGCCAAAGCCCATGCCTAACGCATTGCCGGCGATTTGCTGCCGCAAAAATTGCAGAATCAGCCCGATATAGTATGCCCGTAACACCATTTCCCAAGCTCCGATAACCGAGTTTCACGTTGCCTTTATTGTTTTATAATCGAGTCCAGTATTTACTCCGACTTGGACTTGAGCTTCTCCTTGATCTCGCGACCGGTCTTGATGCGCTCCAGGATGGCCTCACGATCCTTGTCAAGCTTGAGCTTGGTGATGACGACCTTGGAGGGGTGGATGCCGAGTGGGACGGACTGGCCGGAGGACTTCTCGCGGACAACACGCTCAATGTGAACGATGTACTTGAGACGGTAGACGGAGGTGATCTTGCCCTCACGGCCCTTGTTCGAGCCACGGACGATGGTGACCTCGTCATCCTTGCGGATTGGGATCGAGCGCACCTGATAAATTCTGTTAGATAGATCCTGGGATCGGTTGGCACCATATGCTTACGTTGTACTTCTCACGGAGCTCCTTGCTGAGAGGGGCGCTCATGATAGTGCGGCGAACACTGGATGGGGCGCTGAAGTGCGACTTGCGCGACTTCCTGCGGGAGGAGTGGAGGGCTGGGGTTTGGTCAGTCTGGTTTCCATGATACTAAAGCGCATAGCATATATGCGAATAGTAGAATCAATTGTAACATACAGCTGTTGATCTTCGTCATCTTGGCGGTTGGTGATGAAACTGGTTGTCGTAGAGTCGTGGATAAGAAAATCGAGGGGATTGAGATTTCGTGAACATTGAAGAAAGTTGTGTGCGTGCAGGGGTCAGCTTAAGCGAGCGAGTCAAAACTTGTGTCGCACACTTAGCAAGTTCCCCACATAGAGCATATAAATATCCACGTGATGTATCATTTATGGTCACGTGGAGATCCCATCCTTTTGCGGGAACACGAGTGAACTGTCCCTACTTCCAGACGTTCAGCCCAGTAGTTACTGAAAATCAAGATTAAGCCAAAGGAATAGATTCTACATTTTAAGTTGTTAGTATAAATCTTGAGCTAAACACAGACCTCCATCAACTTTTTGGAGGGCACAAATAGGCCTAATAGCTGTTGTGATGTGGCCCAATCTTGAGGACTGTTCACTCGGGTCCTTTTGCTAGAGCCCAGCATCGACTACTCAACTCACTTTAGCAAAATCATATGCTTACAGTATTCATTTCAACTAGCTAGTTAGATCATTCCATCTTCTGGATCGCCAAAGTTGACCTCTGGGTGACCTCCATCTCCAAGCAATCCAAAAAGAGCCTCATAGTCCTGGACATAATCCCCCAACCCCTCGCTGAATTCTCCTGCCATTCCAACCCCACTGAACTCTTCCCACTTCACTCCTTCTCCTCCAACCGACATCGGCCCCATTTGAAGACTCGGGTCATCCCAATCAAAGCGCATGCTCTCATCCCAACCAACCCCTGAGATACCCTGAGTAACATCTTCGCCGGCGCCCAGCTCCGCCAATCCGCTCACTGTTGCCTCATCCTCAAGTCTGATTGTTTCTCTTGCCGAGGATATGGCCTTCTGAATTTGTTTCGCTGAATCCCATGTCTCTGCAATCGAGTCAATAACCTTGCTAATTTGCTCTAATTGGGTGCCTGTTTCTTGGACATCTCTCTTGTTCCTTGGTAGACCCTGAGGGCTGGCCGAAAGAAAGCGCTTTAGTAGTACGATTGATGCGGCTGATGCGCACGTGTGGATGAAGGTGACTGGTAAAGCGGAATAGGAGTAGTGCTTCGAGTAGACCTTCATGAGTTGTAGAATAGAGTTTAGAGACGAAGAGCAGATATCAAGATCTTCGGTGACGGTAGCAAGGTGGGCGAGTGAAGAATGGCGGGGAGGGCGGTGGAGAATAATCATTACGGTATGGAAGAACATGCTGCATGATATTAGCTGGTGTTTCAAGATAAATAGGGGTAGAAACTGGGCAAATACTTACTGGAGATTAAGAATGTATGCTGCGACGGGCCCGCGGCTCCATTGGTTCCAGTGCAGGCGTGCGGGTAAGTCCGCCAGCCACTTGCTGAGCGCCACATGAATTCCCTTTGCGCTGGCTGCGAGAATACTGGGATCGGCTTTGGCGTTATGGTTCTGGAATACCTCGGTAATCATTCGATGCACGATCTTGCACAGCTCAGCTTGCTGAACAAAAGAACCGACGAAAGACAAATCGTCTTCATATTCCGTAGGTGTCGTATTGTTTTTGATGTAGTCATCAAGCAGGGAGTCCCAATCTGGAGGATAAATGAGCCGATTGGACTTGTGGACGTCAGATTCAGATGGATAAAGGGCCGGTGGCCGGCCAAAGTAGAGCGATAGTTGCCTGGGTCTATGTTAGAATTATGCTTGTGGGAGGTAGAGCGAGAAGACGGACTTATCAGCGATAAATGCGGCCCAGTAGGCTCGTCTCGAGATTTCTCGTTCGACGTCGGTATCCCGAGGGGTATTCCAGTGGCTGGGATCTAAATGCAAACCCATGCCTTGTGCCAGTCTAAATGCCATTCCTAATCCGGTCAGTCTCATAATCTGCTATATCACGCTACCCACTCACCCGTAAAGACCCAACCCCTCGAGCTCTTTCCCCTTCCAATATCCCTATGCCCTAATAGCAGCAGCGCTTGTAGCGTGGTTAGGTCAGGGCTATCTAAGGCGCTGCCATATAGTAATTCTTGGGCGCGATTTGAGAAAACTGCACTCAAGTCCCTCACGGTCTCATCTGGGCTCGCCAGCGCGCCCATAGCACAAATCGCATACAGTAGCAGATCGGAGTAGTATGGGCCTCCGCCAGCCTTGTAATCCCTCAAAAAGTACTCTCGATACATACACATGTGGAAGTAGTATTGTTGGTCGAAGAAGACTCCCATGAGCTTTTGGCACATTGGCGTCCACGGCGTACTAAAGCTGTGTTCGACAATGTTCCCTTCGGGCGAAATAGCTAATGGAGATTCAGGTGTTTGAGGATCTGGCTTGACTTTGACTGGAGGCGTGGCAGCCATGATGCTAAAGCCTGCATCGGCATCATCTGCCCCAGAGGGGTTGATTTGGAAGAAGGATGTCTCGCCGTAAAACTGGTCAGCACTCCCTTCCTTTAGTCGCATAAGATGACCTTTTGGGAGTGGTGGTGCCAATGGGATCTCTTTTGCAAGTGCCGGCAAGGGTGGCAAATGTTCCATAGATGTCTCTTTGAAATTTGCGAGCATTACGTCTCTTTCCGAGGAGCTAGCAGCCGTGAGGTTCATGATAAAGAGCTCTAGAGAAGCAATTTGGCCCTCCAGAGCCTCGACGTATAGTCGGGATATTGGACTAAAAAACGTATCAGCTTGCTTGGTTCGTCAAGGATGGGTGAGACAGGACTCGGTTTTACCGTTTCTTTTCCCCGCCAGCATTGATGCATTCTGCACCAGCCTTTTTGCATTGATTACACGGCCTTGTGCGATCACATTTGACCTAATTTTACGAATAAGCATTATGTTGTAGTGAAGAGAGGGCACGCGGAATTCACCTTCCGTCTGCGACACCTTTCACATCTGGCCCAAGTCAGCAACAGCAAATCATGGAGGGGTAAAAGCAAAAGCAAAGGCAAAAAAACATACGATAGATGTGAGGGTTCTCTGTTCGTTCCCCCGCTTGCCCCACTAGAAGCTGGAACCGCACTCATAGTTACAGGGAATTACTATTTCGTAAATCACGCATGGTATTGTTACTGATATACAAAACAAGATTATCCGAGTTCATCAACGGCGTGCGGAGATATATCACGTGATCATTGTATGACTTGTAGCGGGCCGATTTCGGCAAATCACGCTTCATTTATATCAAAATATTTGTGATCTTGGCAATTGGGAGAGCCTAACAGGTTGTAGCATTCCGATATCTACAAACGCAGACCCACATCCAATATCGACCCTCTTTATCTGATTTCCTCTACAATACGTGGAATGCCACAATTTAAGGTTTACAGGCACTGAGAATAGTACGGGTTTTGGACTTGGCAGACAGACCCCGCTATACAGGTCCCAGACCCAGTCCAATTTTGTCCGCCACATTGTCCGTACTTTGGAATTGTTCCCCCAACCTGAGTTGGTGTGGACGTGGTGCTGGCGGATGTCTTGGTAGATGTTGGGTTAGTCGTAGTGGTCACTGGCTTAGAGGTCGTGGACTTGGAAGTTGTAGTGGAGGAGGTTGGGTTTGCGGTTGTTGTTGGAGTACTTCCACCACTCCTATTTGCACTATTAGAAATATACCGACAAGAGATACAGTACGGATTGGCTCTAAACTCACGGTATACCATAGAATATCCCTCTTCCATTCGTGCCTACGAAGACCTCGCCGACCGTGTCCCAGCTCGCAGCCAGGCAGTTCGCACTGGCGGCACCGAACCCATGCTGGGCGTCATTGATCTGAGTCCACGTAACACCCTTATCTGTGCTCAAAGCGAGAATATTGCTTCCGGAAGTGGTTGTGGTTAGGAAGGCATAGAGGTTTGGGTAGGAGCCTGTTCCTTTGCCAAGAGCAATGGCGTAACTCGCCGACACAGAAGCAATTTTGGTGAACGAGGCCCCAAAGTCAGTAGAGTGGTACATGCCACTAGATGTCGAAAACCACACGTCGCCGGCTACTTTGGGGTGAACCTTGATGGAGTTTGCTCCGTTGTTAGAAAGAGCGGCAGAGACAGCGAATGTCAAACCGCCGTCCTTGGACACATAGAAACTATTCCCGTCCGCAGCGTAGAAATACTTCGCGTTAACTTTGTCAGACGCTATGCGTAGTCCTGCCGTTGGCAGAGTTCCAACGCTCGATTGCACTCCATTCACGAAGACGAAGTTCCCAGAAGGAGTCGCCCAAAGAATTGACGACGCATCGGCGCTATAAGCGACCTTGCCGCAGCAGAGACTTGTTGACGAAACAGTGGCCGGGCTCCAGGTCTTGCCCCCATCAGCCGATAAGGCCATTTGGCTTACGTCTGTTGAGCCATCGTTCCCAATGCGGACGATACTCTGCGGCTTCTGACCTGCAAAGTCAAGATCTGGTGTGGTTGGATAATAAGGGTTGATGAAGTTGATGGCCGGTGACTCGGTGATGCTATCATGTCTAAAGCCGCAGATGTCCCCAATTCCGGACACAAGGGGTGCTCCTCCGGGGGGGCAAATAAGAGATTGGACAGATGTCTCCTCAAAACCTTCAGCGAGTGACTCGACATGAACAGCTGGCCACTTCGTCAGGTCATGGCCACCGAAAATGGAGAGGCCAGTGCCGTAGAGCCAATGGTCCGAATCAAAGGGGTCAATCTCTAGTGACGCGATCATCCACCCCAATGCCTTCTCATCAGTACGGGAGGCATTGATCCAAGGGGCTTTGTCGGTATCATACGTATAGTGGTTTACGTTCCAGTCCCAGATAGTTACCCAGGACGCACCGGAATCGGTGCTACGGAACAGCTGTGCGTCTGGCCACCATAGATTATCAGATGCAACTATCAATGTACCAGGATTATTGGCATCAAGGGCTAAGCCACCGTAGCCGAACACGAGGCTATTCGTAGCTTGCCACGCGGGTGTAATATTCGTCCATGCTCCAGTTGAAAGGTTGTACTTGTAGACAGTCCCGTCGCCGGCGTCGTATGGGCCAGCTACGTTGCTGTAGGTAAAGTACAAGAGTTTCTCTGAAACCGAGAGCTTAACTCGGTGCGGGAAGCGACCCGTTGGTTGGCCAGCAACTGCTTTCCAAGTTGCACCAGCATCTGTAGAAACATATACAGATGCTGTCACATCTGCAGTGGCCACATAAATCGTAGATGTTGCTCCATTGAGAGTGGCAGAAGTAGTGTCGAAGACAACCGAAGTTACACCCACGATGTCGCTCTGATACCCAGAGGTATCGGTTACGTCCTGACGGTATGTGCCCACTGCAGTGAAACTAGACACCTTTGAGAACGATGCACCCGAGTTAGTACTTTTGTACAGGCCGTTTCCACTTGGAGCTCCAAAATAGACGATCTTGTTATTGTTAGGGTCCACGGCGAGACGCTCGCCCATCCCTCGACCAGGCTGGTTACCACCAAGCTTGAATGGGAGAGCGGTTTTGACCCAGGTGGTGCCTTTGTCGGTACTTTTCAGGATTGCGCCATTGTTCGGGTCCCAGCTGTTTGTGTACATTCCAACTGAAATATAGACCGTGTTTGCGTCGACGGGATCCGCAGCCACTGCACTGACTCCCCAGTAGTTCCTAAATTGTCAAAACAGGTCATCAACAGCCTAGTTAGAGACATACCATGTGGCGTCATTAGCAAAATCCAGGAGAGGTGTCCAGCTATCATCGCTGTTCAAGCGATACAGTCCACCAATATCTGTCCTGGCATATGCCAGTCCCTTTGTCTTCGGGCTGAAAACTATTCCAGGGGTAAAGCCTCCGCCTCCTCCAATCTTGACATTGTCCCCTTTCTAACGTTAGCAGATCCTCAGGTAGATCCCCGGCCATTAACTAACACTTATATGCAGCAAATACAGTGGAAACCAACGCGCTGAACGGGATAAGAAGCCGCATTTTGAATATAAGAAGTAAAACCGGCGGTCGAAGATCAACACTCACCTATTCCATAGGAATACAACCCTATATATATCTGCTCCCAAAGGGCATGGTATATCGCTGGTGAGAGCTAACCTGGCTTCCCCGAGGTCACGCCAACTATGGCGGCTTCAACGGCATGATAGCCACGTGAAGCTTGCCGTGGCTCCGAGGGCGGGGAAATCTCATATATTATGCATATTGACTGGACGGCTGGGTAAATTGTGACAAGCGTTCTGGTGTTTGTTTGATGGAACATCTATATTAATGGGTTGAGACATTATGGAGAATCTTAGGACCGAGGATCATTTACCGTCGATCCGATGACCCCCCTGCGCCGGATCTGCTTCCATATTAAGTACTCTTAGTCGTCGACTAATGCTCAACATACCGCGGCAATTGGATCATCATAGTCAATAATTCGTGGTCTAGAACAACGACAATTAACGACAATGCGACTTTAAGCCTGATGCGGCATATTTCTACGGTGGGAACTGAGCCGCCTTGGCATCGTAGGTAATTTGTACACGGAGATGGGAATTAATTACCAGCATTTAAACTCATATCACTTGCGATAGAAAACTGGGTTGGGTCGACAGGTTTGAATTATTAATCTTGATATACATTTGAAAAGGGAACTCTGTTGTAGAAGTGGGTTGCATAAAATCGCACGATACCCTTAATGATTCCAAGTGCCGTCCAAGCCAGAGAAAATAACAAAACAGTTGGTGCAGTTGACGCGTGTTTTTGGAATTTGGTGTTATTTGATGCTGTGCGACCTTGCGAAATCCGGAACGAGGATAGGAAAATCTGCTGACATATGCTAATGTCAATCGGTATCGCCTGCGGGGCATTACAAGCGTGTATCCATAAGCCATTAGGCTATTCACAGGATCTCGTCGTCCATCGGAGCATCGCCGTTGGCAGCAACAGGTGCGGCTTCCGCCGTTGCGGCAGTTGCGTCGAAATAATCGGCCATCTCAGAATCCAACTCCTCGGCAGTCTTCTTGGCAGGGCGAGCAGGGCGGGCGCGGCCTCCGCGGCCCCTCTTGCCAGCCTTGCCACGAGTAGAAGCTGCAGCGTTGTTTGCACCAGCCTTGGTTACGGCAGCTGACTTTGGCTGAGGCTTTGGTTGGCTATTACAACACGTTAGTACATAGAACATGCTCCATATAACAGGCTGACAACTTACGCAATACGATCGCCCAGTCCTTTTGGTGCAACAATAGCTGGAGCCTGGGAGGCATCAACGAGAACCTCGATCTGATAATGGTTAAGTGATATTACAAAATGTGGGGGCGAGATGAGCTTACCTTCATTGGCCTTCCGTCAACAAGTAATCCATTGAGAGCCGCAACGGCCTTGCTCGCTCCGTCGTTCTTGTGGAAGACGATGTTGGCGATTCCGCGGCTCTGGCCATTGGGCCCATATGAGATGTCCACCTTCTTGACTGATCCGACTGACTTGGCGAAATATTCCTAATAGGTAAAACGTGAACGTTAGTCATATGGTAATCGTCCAAAAGTTCGCTGGTAGACATCGCGTTGTCGTCATCGGGTAATGAAAGGCAATCCATGGTAAAGTCAATGAGCTGCAAGTCGAACAAAAGATCATTTGCAGCAGCAAGTTGGCAGCAAGCAGTGAGCAGCCAGCATTAGTATAGTAGTTAGTATATCATTAACCGGAAGGGTTGCGATCACCAGTGTCCAGGCTGCCGTTGTTTTGGGTCGCTCGTTTGTGAATTTACACTGGCGGAGTCCGCCAGCTGTGATACCGAAGTGGTGGCGAAAAAAACGTGCTTGTCGAGATGCTAGACTGTAGCATCATAGCATCCCAGTCGGGGGCATGACCAGTGAGAACATGCCCAGAGATCGATTAACCCCCAAAGTGATCTTGCTCCTGTTTCGGAAGTAGACTTGCTTCGTCTAATAATAATAATAATCCGGGTACCGAAATCTTGTATAACTGTGCTATGGTGTGCTGTGCATGCTCACTGCTGCGATCTCTCTCGCTGAAGTTCTTGATCTCATGTTTGAGTTCCATCATTTACGCATCAGGAAAGGTGCATTGAGCACGATGTCCTTTGACGCTGCCACCACATAAAGTCTGCACTGTACTCATGTTTTGGGTGCTTGCCAGGCTACCTCTGAGATACAGCTTGATGCTAGACTGATGCTCAACTCTTTTGTACTATGCTCAAGCCTGGAAGGCGAGCTGTACGTGCCAAGAGGAGTCTTGTTGGACTAAGTCCAGCATATAAAATGCCACCATATGGATGCTCTTGCGATAAACCGTCGTAATTTTTCGATGATCGTGCACTTTCGGGAAAAAATCCAAAGGCTTGAGCAGCCTCATCGGTAACATACCTTAATCTGCGTCTCGTCTACATCTCTTGGCTGTATTGTTGTTAGTACTGGTACGTTCCAAGTATGGAGCATGCAGGGACTTACCAAATTGCTGACGACAATCTTGCTATCTCTGTGAATGGCGGGGCCCGTTGGGGTGGCCTTGACTGCGCCCTTCGCGGAGCGAGTGTTCTTGGAGATGCCTCCGACAGGGGCAGGGGCTCCGGTTGATCGGCGAGGCTGGCGTTGGCCTCTTCCGCGTCTTGCGCCACCACGGGCACCACCACGGCTAGCACCAGTGTTGGTCATGATCTCATCCAAAGACTGGTCGAGCTTGGTGGCCATTTTGATTGTGTTTGTCTTGTTTTGAAGGGAGGCTGGATGTGTGGAAGCACTGTCAGGTCGAGACGACGATAAAAGCGAGATGATCGCTAGATGGAAGAAGTTCGAGTCGCGATGGGGCAGTGCTGACTCTTGAAGTAATCCGTATGACCAACTGTAAAGTGTAGTTGGTCTCGGCGTGGCAAAGAAGTGGCAATTAAAGGTCTGTTACTTTCGAAGTTGGCTGAAGTACAGTAAATATCTTGGCTTGAAGGAGTGCTGATGCGGTGTCGATGAGAATGGAAGGAGTTGTTTGTATTATTGAAGTGGTTTGTGATGGATGAAGAGAAGGAAGAGAGGGTCACAGGCAGGCGTTTGTCCAGTTTCGCGTCGTTGGGTATACGGCGCTAGACCTGATTTGGCACAAAAGGGGACTCACATCGCCGTCGCCATCACCAGAACGTGGACCAATGATATTACTTCAACTCTGAATAGTTAAAACGTCTTATTCATAGACAACTTGAAGATTGAATAATACAGCTACTAGTACAATGTATGCAGCCATCCATGCGATGCGTTATTCCCTTCGCAGGAAGGTCCTTGAGCCAGGTCTTCAAGGCCACTGCTCCGGCGTCTTTGTAACTTCACAAGTCGAATTCCATATCTTTTTGCCCAGCAAACTCCTACAAATCTGCAGGTTATCAAAATTTATAGACAGACGCTCAATAATCGCCCGCAATATGCCTTAACGCCGTGGTAACCCGTCCCAAGAATGCATCTAATCCCACACGGCCCTCTGATAATTTCTTGGCGCATATCGTCCCTTGCTGCCGTTCAGATACAACAATCCGCCTTTCTACTGGATGGCTGACTTGGCCTTTGAGCCTGATGTGGCTTCCGCGACGGGGACGCCTGTTTTGGCATCAACGTCTTCCACTGAGTTGGCCTCGAGAAAGTGATAAAGGACAATCATCAGCATTGCTGCAGAGCCGAGGAAGATGGCGAGCGCATATAGTTCATCGTCGGAGATCATCTTTGCGATTCGAATTAAGGAATGGCTGGGCGGAATGAAGGTTGTTGCGGTCGGTCAGCGGAGGGAAGGACGAGGAGAATTGAACAGGATCTATACGCAATATTTAGCACTAGGTTGTTTAGAGGGAACAATATATTCACTTTTATTTCAATAGCCACCGGGCTTTCTTGTATCAACTAATGGTGACGGCTTAATTCGTTGGAAGCTGGCAATTGCTCGTTGAGGCCAGGTACGTCGCAAGTTGCCATCAAGGTCATGAATAATATTTATGCCTCAGGCACCAATATCAACCCCACCAATTAATATTCAAGACCATGATTTTCCAGCAGGCGACATCACTTGGGAACGAGCGCACGCGACCACACACTCATTCAAAATCTATAAGAAGGGGATCACGAGTATCGCCTACGTCGATCCGATTGCCCCCAGCGCATAGACTTTACAACCTCTTTAACCAACAGTCCACCGCCAAAATGCCGCCAAAGAAGCAAGAAAAGCAGGGCGGAGGCAAGAAGCCTTCGGCCACGAAGATGGTGGAGGACAGGACCTTCGGAATGAAAAACAAGAAGGGAGCCCAGACACAAAGGCAAATCGCACAAATGACTCAGTCTGCAAAGGCTGGTGGAACCCCAGAAGAGAAGAAGAAGGCGGCAGAGAAAGCCCAGGCGGAGAGGGACAAGGCTGCCTCTCTGGCGGCGCAGAAGGAGACAATGGAGTTATTCAAGCCTTTGCAAGTCCAGAAAGTAGCATTTGGCGTGGACCCCAAGACTGTTCTGTGCCAGTTCTACAAGAAGGGACATTGCGAAAAGGGAAAGAAGTGCAAATTCTCGCACGACTTGGCAGTCGAGCGCAAGACGGAGAAGAAAGATTTATATCAAGATTCGCGAGAGGACGAAGAGAAGGCAAAGAAGGAGGAGACTTCAGCAGATTGGGACGAGGAGAAGCTGAAGTCCGTCGTTTTATCGAAGAAGGGGAACCAGAAGACAACGACTGATAAGGTCTGCAAGTTCTTTATCGAGGCCATCGAGGAAGGAAAATACGGTTGGTTCTGGAATTGCCCGAACGGAGATAAGTGCATGTACCAACACAAGTTGCCACCTGGGTATGCACACACAGAAGTTAATCCACACATTGAGCACGTGCTGACCATTTTACTAGATTCATATTGAAGACCAAGGAGCAACGCGCAGCTGAGAAGGCTCTTATGGACAAATCTCCACTCAAGACCCTCACGCTCGAGGACTTCTTAGAGAGCGAACGACATAAGCTGACTGGAACTCTGACACCCGTTACACCAGAGACATTCGCCAAGTGGAAGGCGGAGCGCATGGACAAGAAGGCGGCAGAGCAACAGGCACGCGAGCAGAAGGAGGCAACTGGACGTGCTATGTTCGAGAAGGGTGACTGGAAGCAGGATGTCGATGAGGATGAGGGAGACGACGAGGACGCATGGAACTTGGAGAAGCTGCGTCTGGAGACCGAGGCTATAAGGGCGAGGAAAGAAGCTGATCGGATAGAGGCTGCAGGCGGCCCCGCAGCGAGCCGACTGGTGGACGAGGGATCTAATGACACCGGCGACGGCTCAGATGAGGGCGCCGAACCGTCGGCATCTTAAAAGTGGTTTTTTTCTGCGCGAGGTGTAAAGCAGTGGGTACGGGACGGGTTTTGTCTTGGGTTTAATGGCTTCGACAGGAATTATGGTCATGATAGGATGGATCATTGGCTTTGTCGAAGCTCTCAAGCGATAGGCCAGCGAGGCCAGCATTGACGCTCATTCATATAGATGAAATGATGATGTACTTGTGGGAGCAAAATGCTCTTCGTACACAACCCTACACTACACATATACTTGCCTCTTTCTAAACATGTCGTGTGAGACTCAATATGCACCGAAGCCTTAAAACTACGAAGAAGATCAATTGTTTAAGATGGTGTATTGAGCCAGCGAGGTATAGTAATAAGCAGACCGGGGAGGCTTATGAGCCTCAAGAGCACCATTGAATCTCCGGTCACAGATCCCCCTCAAAAGCATTGTGCAGTACAATATAAGCGCTGGGCACTGAAGTGCCAATATTCCTTATATTAAACCAGGTCCCAGTTGAAATTACAAGACGCAAGAATCCCCAAATCAAAGTAAACACTAGACAGTGAAGTTCCAATATTCCGCATATTGAACCAGGTCCCAAATGAAAATAAAAATAAATAAAATAAATAAAAATAAAGACTGGACAGTAAAGTACCAATATTCCACATATTGAACCAAGTCCCAAATAAAAATCCAAAGCGCAACAATTCCAAAATGCAAATCCTATCTTGCTATCCAATCTGTTGTCTCCTAATACACTGGGTTTCCTTCCGTCCAGTATGGCTGGTGCGCCTGTGGCACTCTCGGCTGCTGGATCCCGAGGCCTTTCTGCCAGTAGTCGGTCTTCCAGCCATCACCCTGCTTAAACCCCGTTTTTTCGTCACTGGTCTTCGGACGAGGGTTTTCATGCCATTCGTGGCCGGACTCTTGCTTTGGGTGTTCGGTTTTGTCGGCGCCAGATGTCCAATAAAGCGGGTGTCTCAGCTTGTCAAGATTTTTGACGAAATCATCGGAAAACTCTTTATCGTCTTCATAGGGAAACGGCTTGTTGAACGGATCCTTGAGGTGTTCAAACATCTCTGGAGCGTGGTCCATAATATTAGGACTGGATTTGTTAGGGCGGTTCTTGCCAGAAGAGCCACGGTTCTTCTCCTTGGTCTCTTTTTCTCTTGTTTTTCTTTCCATGATTGCTTTCTCTCTATCAGCCTTTTCCTTGGAAGACTCATCCTTGGCAGCTTGGTTTTGTGCAGCTTTCTGAGCTTGTTGTTGTCGTTGGTTTTCGAAATTCTGTATGACTTCCGGCAGAGCACCAGTGTGTCCTTGGCCCCTGCGATTCAAAGTTGGCTCGGCAAGTTCCTCAGAGTCGCTAGCGGGCCCCTTAAAGCAGCCGATAGCTTCCGTGGTGACATTTGTGGCGTTGTTAAAGACAGTTCCATTGATGGTGTTGTTAAAGGCAGTCCCGTTGATCGTGTTGTTGAAGCCAGTTCCATTGAAGTGTAGCGGTCTGGCACAAGGGTATGGAGGTCCGGCAAGTCGACCCGGACGGCGAGCATTTCTGTCACCAGGCGTTTCAGGAATATATCTGGGATCCTCATAATCCGAAGACTCGGGATAATAATCTGAGATAAGAGGAAGATCCACTGGCATTTCCTCTAGGTCATCGAACTCTTCAGGATAATAATCTGAGGGGATAGGAAGATCCACGGGCACTTCCTCGAGGTCATCAAATTCTTCAGGATCATAATCCGGATAATAATCCAAGGAGATTGGAAGGTCCACTGGTATTTCCTCAAGGTCATCAAGCTCTTCAGGATCATAATCCGGATAATAATCCAAGGAGATAGGAAGGTCCACTGGCATTTCCTCGAGGTCATCAAACTCTTCAGGATAATAATCCGAGGAAATAGGAAGGTCCATTGGTATTTCTTCAAGGTCACCCAACTCTTCCGATTCTTCACGTTTAGCGTTGATGGGAGTGCCAATCTTCGGACCTAGGTGGTGGTCATTCGGGTGAGGAGGTCTCTCAGCATTGTCGACGGCTCTTCCATGGATCGGGGAGCCAATCATCGGACCCAAGTGGTGATCATTCGGATGAGGCCTTTCAACGTCCTCGTCTTCGATGGATATCTCGCCGATGGGATTGTCGGTGAGGGTGCCGACAGGATCGTCCCTCGAAGGAGTTTGGAGCAGGCCATCCGGGGGCGTAAGTCTTTCGGTGCCATGGATGGCTCTCGCGTTGATTGGGGTGCCAATCTTCGGCGGTAACAAGTGACCATTCGGGCGCGGAAATTTTTCAGTGCTATCGGTAGCTCTCGCATTCTTGGGAGTGCCAATCTTCGGGCCTAGGTGGTGGTCATTCGGGTGAGGTTTTTCAGTGATATCGATGACTCTAGCATTCTTGGGAGTGCCGATCTTTGGACCCAAGTGATGATCGTTTGGATGAGGCCTTTCGGTGTTGTCGAATGCTCTCGCATTGATGGGAGTGCCAATCTTTGGGGGTAAGAGGTGGCCATTTGGGTGTGGAAGTATTGCAGTGTAATCGATGGCTCTTGCATTCTTTGGGGTCCCAATATTTGGACCCAAGTGGTGGACATTCGGGTGCGGACGCTGTTCAGTGTCGTCGGTGGCTCTTGCATTCTTTGGAGTCCCGATCTTTGGACCCAAGTGATGGTCATCCGGGTGAGGTCTTTCCGTATTATCGGTGTTTCTCATATTCTGGTGAAAATCTCTCCGATGGGCCTTCTCATACAGTTCAAAGTGTTCGCGGTCTCTATCCTTGGTGGGGTCTGCAAATGGGCGATAGGGATGAACAATGATTTCTTCCTTGGGGGTAGCCAAGGTCTTGTCACGGCCCCCGATCATTTTTCTCAAGCCTTCATCAGTCACCCCGTCGGCAAAGTTGTGGGGTGAAATATGTTCGGCTTGCATGGGGGCGCCAGAAAGCCCCGGAGGAGAGTAAGTATCGGGGCTGAGAACCATTTTCGTACCTGGAATCGCCGCCGGACGCGCACCGATAAGGGCTGGTGCGATGAGCACCGCTGCAACGATCGAGGGACGCATAGTGACAGAAGTGTCGGTCTTGGCTGGGTGTATAAGCTGGAAGCTGGGCTGACGGTACTGTAGCTACTCTATTCAAGAGAATACGACAGGAGTGCTCAAAGCTGAGGGTTCCAAAGGTTTGAAGCCAAGACGAGGGTGTGATAATTTTGGGGGAGAAAGAAAAGGAAAGGAAAGAAAGAGAGAGAGAAGAGACGAATACATACACCCTTATCGGCCGTACGTAAGTTGGTCCATATGAGAATTCGCCTACCACTATAAGACTCATTAGAAAGTCGAACCCTCAATGGGTCGATGTTGGAACGGTGCCAGCTAGCTCCCCTCTCCAGACCTCGCCGGCGCCGAGCTATTTCTGGTAGCGCAATCTGTCATGGCAGCACAACAACACAATACTGACGAAGTTTAAAGACAGTACTGGAGACAGACAAACTGAAATAAATGCGCCCAGTCCCAAGTTAAACGCCATAAAGCCCGCTCTAACATATAATATCGGCCAGAGTTCTAGTGTTAGCTCTTCAGTGCTTCCAGCCGGCCTCTCATCTGACTGAGCATCTCCTCTGCATCTTCTTCCTCTTCTTCCTCCTCTACCGGTACGGATGGTGCCGCCTCCACAGGTGTGGCGCCAACCTTTCCCATTTTGTCCTTCAAGATCTCGCCCAGTACCTTGTCCACTTCGCTCTCAGCCTCCTCCTCATCATCTTCGTCAAGGCTAACCTCTGGTAGCATATCCGCGCTCATCTCTTCGATGACTCCCGCCTTCACTAGCTCCCGGCTAAGCTCCTGCATCGTGCCCATCAGCTCTGGTAACCTGATAAGATGATTCACATCCTTCATGATCCCCGTGCTAGCGCGTAAACTCCCCTCGATCTTCTTTGTCGCGAAGGCTTCCGATACCTGCATCGACACACTCTGTAGTTGCGCCTTGCTCGTGATCAGCCGACTCGTAGTTTTCCTCGCCCGTATCAGTTCCCGCGCGAAGACTCTCGTCTCCGCGCTCGCTTGCTTCGCCTGTGCGGGGTTGCGCTGGGCTCGCCGCGACGCTTGGCGGATGAGGTCTTTCGTCTTATTCTCGACGGTCTTGAGTTGCGCAATGTCGCGATCGAGTTTGCGCGTGTTTGCGCGGATGAGCTGGTTGCATTTGCGGACCTGCAAGGTGTCAGACAGTCTGTCATTTGGGCCGACGATGGCGGGGTGGTACCTACCTGGGCCTGCGGGTCCGGCTTGAAGAAGACAGACCTGATGGACTCCATCGTGATGAAAGGTCGCTGGGTCGAGATAGAGGCTATGAGCTGTCGCCAGCTATTACTCTAATTGCTGATAGAGCTTGTTCATGCGCCGTTGTGTGAATGATTGCGGCGGCGACTTTGGTGAGTTGCCTTGATTGACAGTGTTCGAGGTCACTTGAGGCTCAACCATCGCCAATCAGTGACGTGTGGTAGCTTTTAATAGAGACTGGGTGGGGTCATGATTAAAGTTGAATCATTTCGTACAGGCACAGCTTAAATAAATTGTAAATAAATTGTAAACAATGTATCGCGGTACGGATTGAATAGATGGCACAAGAATATAGAAATAATTATTTAATTGTGAATCGTCCAATTAATAACATGTTGTGACCTGATTTCTAAACTTGGGAGCCTTGTGGGCAATTCTCCAAGATTCGTTGGCCTTCTTTCTTTTCTCCACCACAGCCTCGTCTGGCGTCAAGCGCCGCACAACCTCAAATACGTCTCGCAAGCGACTTTCTGGTCTGGACTCTCTACAAACAGACGAAACATCTGAACTCCATCTCAACTACACATAAGCTGAATATAAGAAGCTCATACTTTTGACTTCAATTCTACTTATTATATAATGTCTACCACTACAGTAACCCCAGAGGGTAAGTTCACCCCTCGCAATGGCTGGTTGAAGACCTCAAGGCTACAAAGACGATGCGCCTCCATCGAGCCGCGGTCGTGCCACAATCCCATCACAGATTGAGGTCACATCAAGAGCAATCACTAACAATCCACAGTCCTCTGGGCCCAGCGGTCAAACGCAACCGAGGCAGAGAAGAACTACATCTACCTCACCATCTCCGTGCCCGACTGCAAGCCCGAAGACCTCAAGCTTGACCTCAAGCCCACCGGCCTCACCTTCAGCGGCAAGTCCGACAGCCTCAAGAAGTCGTACCACGTTGAGCTCGAGCTCTTCGCCGAGATCGATGTCGAGAACAGCAAGATCAACCACACCTCCAAGAACGTCGAGCTGGTGCTCAGGAAGAAGGAGGCCAAGGAGGAGTTCTGGCCAAGACTTCTCAAGGACTCAAAGAAGGTCCACTACCTGAAGACTGACTTCGACAAGGTACGTTTACCATGCGACAATAAACAGTGAATAGTTACTGACATTAACAGTGGGTTGATGAGGATGAGCAAGAGGAGGCACCAGAGGAGGACCTCGGCGGAATGGGCGGTATGCCACCAGGTAAGCAATCCCATTCATCGTATCATATCACATCTAACGAGTCATAGGAGGCATGGGCGGCATGGGCGGCATGGGCGGTGGCGCGGGTGGAATGGGTGGAATGGACATGGCCTCCATGATGAGCGGCATGGGCGGTGGCGGCGGCGACTTCGGTGGCATTGACTTCTCCAAGCTCGGCGCGATGGGCGGAGCAGGAGGAATGGGCGATATGGATGATGAGGGAGAGGGAGAGGATGATGATGAGCTCCCCGCGCTCGAGGAGCAGGAGGGAGCTGCCAAGGCAAAGTCCTCCGACAGCAAGATTGAGGAGATCAACTAAGCGCATATGGGGTCTCGATAGACTGCCTGTGTCTGTGACGTGGGCTCTGGTTGGGGAGTACCAAGAAAGGGTTATTTGGCAGCAGAAGTTAACTAAAATGACATTTCTCGTTGAATATTTCCACATATCGGCCTGAGTCTCACGTTTTTGACCAACGTGATTTTCAGTTGCTTGTTTTCTTATCCTTAGGAGTCCAAATATAGTTTTCGTTTCCTTTCTGCAATTTCCATACACTCCTTGCTAGAATATGTGGGATGGAGACTACACTCGTTAGGTTCTGTTAGGTTCTGTCCCTTTGATCGCAGCTCTTAGGACCTATATTTTGCGCCCAAGTGTTTCGCATCCCCCCTGCGAGGTCAAAGGGTCACTGAATGACTTTCTCGATTTGAAAGCTGCCACATAAATGGCAAAGATCTCATTGCAGGGGGGGGTTCTATGAAGATGCAGTAGTGGGGTCATTTTCATTTTTCTCTTATATATACCCGCCTCCTCAGGTTCGTTCCTCTCTGGATTCTCTTGCTTCCTTAAATATCAAAGAAAGAACTCATCCTCAATAGTCCCTTGTACCATTAGCACATGATGTAGCTGAAATAGAAAAGCTTGAGGTTTCTTCTTCACACGTAGTGCAGTAGAGGGCTGTGAGAAATGGCGACAGTAGAAAATAGTGGTGGTAAGAAAGGGGTGACAGTGAGGAGGCTTGACAGTAAGAAAGGCGACAGCGAGGACAAGACACAAGTAGATGGAAAGAAAATAAAACTTACCACAGGAGCCCAAGACACCTAAAGGCAATCAGCACATTTCTCCATGCCAGCGGGGGCCCAACACTGTTGGTTCGGGAAGTTCAAATAGGTCACCGAATATTTGGTACAGCAGAAACGGGGCCCAGCTTGGAGGGCCGGGAGTGACACTGAAAGGTATCTTCACTTCCATGCGGGAGAGTGCTAGGTGGGTGTCTTGGGCTCCTGTGGCAAGTTTTATTTCCTTTCCATCTACTTGTGTTTTGTCCTCGCCCGCATGAAAGTGAAGATAAAAGTGTCTTCCAACTTGCAGAAATCCAAAATTCAAAAGGCAAAAAAACCAGACGACGTGTATGGTGAAAAATCCACCCCATGGTGCCTCGAACCCGCGAATCCGAGAAGATGGTTATTTGCTTAAGTGAGGGCTGTGACCACTAAGCCATGGGCTCTGTTTTGTATACTACTGCCCTTGTTGTCCTTTATATAAGGGGGGTTCGCTAGTTGGGACATATGTACATGAATGAGGGGGGGACAAAGGGATGAATGAAGTGACTACTAGTGACAACGTCGATGAGTGGGATACAAAGAGATGGAAGAAGTAGCTTCTCGTTACAACATGCATGAAACCAGAAGCTATAGCTAGACGGATTGGTTTGTCTCTTCTGTGGTTTATCATATGTAATGTCTTATATATCATTCTTGAAGCACTTCTCTCGATCTCTCAATCCCTCAACGATTTTACTTCCTTGACAGCTTGCGTAATCTCCTCAGCTGTGCCTTTGCCCACAACGGTCATCTCAAAATTGCTAAGCTTAGAGGGGCATGGGAGAGGCGTTGAGAAAGGTGAAGAAGACAAAAGTGAGGAATGCAAACGATAAAAGGGGTGGGGAGGGGGGAAGGGGGCAGGAAACTGACAGTAGAGATTGTGAAAGTGTAGGACTAAGAGAGTAACCGAAAGCAGGCCCATCTCACCCCGGGCATCCCCGTCAGAATCTCAAAGGTAGGCGCACATGGCTGACGTCGAGAAACCAACCTAAAGTACAGCAGAGTTTCCTATTCCCAGGCTTTGGTTGAAACTGCTGGTGGTGGCTCATCTGTTGTGCTGATCGGCTATAAAACATATTCCCGGACGATCTTTTGTCAGGTTTTCAAGACATGCGCCAAAATTCCACAAAACCTCGCGATAATTGAGGAAATTACACCAAGAATGCGTGATGATGAGGAAGGGTAGCTCACAGAGAGGAATGAGGCGGTGAGAAAACGTGACGGCGGCAAGAAATGGGACGGCGGCAAGAAACGTCGACGACAGCAAGAAAAGGGACCAGCGAGAAAAGGGACCAGTGAGAAAAGACACCACAGAGCCAGTGCCAGTTCCAGCTGCCGTATGAAATGAGCTGCACTCACGTGGCCGAGGAAGCGAATGAGATGACAAACCAGATAGGTAGATGTGCTTGTAGTGGTGGCGGCGACGAATTTTCTGCGCTCAGCGGTGAGCTTATATATGGATATTACGACGAGAGCGGTGAGTTCGTCGGCGCCTGCGCCTACAGACCCAGCCTTGAGATCGGACCGATATCCACTAAACTTCTCCCAACCAAGGCTCTTTCTCTCCCTATCAGGGATGGAGGGCCACACGATCAGACACTCTTCCACTTCCACCCCTGTACCGTATTTGGCAACGACGCAACCAAGAGACATATGGCCTCAGCTGGAGGGAGAATCAGACGCAAATGTGCATAAATAGAGTTAGAGAAGAAGGTGAAGAGAGAGAGAAGGGATCGGGAGGCGGCTGGTTCTCCGGCGCTCATACTGTCTCCTTCTTCTCATCCGGCCCCGCGGGGCGCAGCAGACAGAAATTCGGGCAACAACATGGATTTTGGAATGGGGTATTTTCTAGGAGGGAGGAGGTAGTGAGAAAAACGTAACGGGAAGAAATGTCGATGGTGAGAAAGGAGATGGACGGTGACAGAAGGTGACAGCAAGAAATGGTTAACTGTGTGGCAGGTTGCGTCCTGATATCATAACTAGATTTGTGGCTTGAGAAAGAGAGTCGGGTAGATGTTAATATTACTTCTTTCCCGTCACCCGGTTTGGTCGGTTTGGCATTAGTGCCTAGCGGGCGGGTGGTTTGGGATTTGAAAAAGGCATGCTTTTGATGCCGGTTTTGGATGGATTTTTTTTT
>JPKA01000330.1:0-80479 GCA_000750875.1 Pseudogymnoascus sp. VKM F-4517 (FW-2822) | reverse complement strand
GTGGGGGAGGGTGAGGAAGTCGCGTTTTGGGGGCGGGGGCGAGAGGGAGGTGATGGAGGATTTCTCGTCGTCAAGGGGCTGGTGGGAGGAGCTGGCGAAGTTGTCATCGTCTTCGAATTCGTCCTCGAAGCTATCGTGGGGGATGTCTGTGAAAGGAGATGAAACGGAGCTCGTATCTGGGTGGGCGGAGGAATTTGCTGGCGCTGCATCTCTCAGAGCAGGTTTCCTGCTAGATGGTGATGTCGATTCTCCTGGGCTTGTCTTACCAGACGAGGCTGCTCGTGTGTGGATCGTGCTGCTCAACAAAGTCGGGTAACTGATGTGAGCATCACCTTCATGGTTCCGTGACGGTGAAAGTACAGGCCGGCGATCATTGTTCAGTGCTGCAGAAACTGGAGATTTAAGGCCGAAGAGAACTCTAGCAGACCAGGGTGACCTAGGGACAGGCGACGTTGACCTTGCGCCTCTCTTCATGGCGATCACGCCAGGAGAAGTGTTTAACCGCGGCAGCGATTTTGGTGTTGGAGGTGGCGCTCGCGGGGTTAGATACTTGTCTGCCGGGTTCATTGTCTTGATATCCGTGCCTGTTGCGCCTACAGATGCGCTTCGTTCTCTCAATGGACTCTCTTCGACCGGAACCCATATAAAGTTGACGGGCTGACCAGGCAGGTACTGGCATGCGGTGGTAAACGGCCGTGTGGGATCATGAATCTCGGTGTCGCCGTCTATTTCATACTGTTGATTAAATCAGCAAGGTTGATACCACAATGGTCTGGACCACAATGGTCTGGTTGACTGAGGCTCTTACATAGTAATAGTATGTGTGTCCCATCTTCAGCCCACCATTACGCTTTGTGGGGCTCGCAGAGTCGCCGTCGCAGGTAATGTCTTTGAAAGAATAGCAGCCTCTCCATTCCCTATGTCCGCGTCTGGCATCCTTTTCCATCGGATACCGCTTGGTGAAGTTATCCCATGATCCGATGAGTTGCACGGATCGTGCATGGGAAGATGTCTGGCTATATAGTCATTAGATGATATCCACAGAAGATGTTTGTGTAACAATGATTCAAAAAAGCAAAGACAAGTGGAGAAATGCCCATGCCCTGTATGCGAGCGTAATACAGGTTCCAGAACACACATCTCAAAATTCGTGCCCAGCAAATCGTCATGAGGGTTCAGTAAGTCCCACTTTCATGCAACCACCCATGAACGATGCCGATCGGTGATTGAGGGTAAACCATGGATGCTTGCTTGCAGAAACTCATAATGGGCGGACTTACAGCATAAAAGTCATGAGAGTCGTGGTTGGATCCATTCCGAGCGAGGTCAAAGGACGGTGGTAAAAAGGGCCAGCCCCAACTCTAATAGTTTCTTCGGTGAGGTCAAACACCGGGTTCTTCACAAGGTCTAGGGACTCGTAGATAATTAATTATCAATGTTGCGCCATCGTGTTCGAAAGCCAATAAAGTGTCAAACCCCTCCAATCTCTACCTGGATATATTATTTTCCTCTCTATCTGAGATGTTCCGTCACCGTCGAGTTCGAACGCGGCTTGCGTACCAGCAGCCGCGAGGTCGTCTTGAGACGAGGCAGTTGTGTGATTTAGAGAAGTCCGTGTCTGGGAAGCTTTTGGGTTGGCCAGTCGGATCGGTTGCTGTAACCCTTGATTCACTCGGCATGAAATGTATGGCGGGTAGCGGGGGTGATCGACGATACCTGATGCACAGCGCTTAAAGTGATTGTTTTAAGAGGGACTCGACAAGGAATATATTCGAGGAGGATATATGTGGGCTGGGGGGAGGGGGAGGGGCTGTAGGGTTGTGCTGGGCTTAATATGTGTGGTGTCGCATTGTTCAGCATTGTTCAGTAGGCGCCGAGAAGGTGGGCACAATGCCTCAGTTATAACAATCCGGGCTAACCAAACCTATGGCGTTTTACTTCAGCTCTACTAGGAAGAATGTCTCAAATCATAGATTTTTGGTGACGATGATGGTGGACCTGTAATATTAGATTAAACCCCATTAATCCCCATTGATCCCCCTGAGGATCAATCTATTGGGGGAGAGGGGAGACTTCCAATGGGACCTGGAAGATGGAGAGCGTGGAGCGCAGCTAGGGAGGAGCTAGCTCCCGCAAGCGTGGTGGTGGTGGCTGGTTGATTGGCACGGTGTTGCAGAATTGTAATGAGCCGGGAAATAGTGATTGGCGCTTGGCGAGGTCGCGTCCAAAAGCAGGATCCAGTGGGAGCTAAACACAACTCAACCGGGCCATAAAGAGGAGGGCGGGATGGGCGGCATGGACGGAATGGACGGCGCATCCCCAATGAGACACAGACAACGCATATTCCTGCAGATATTCTCCGCAATATTGAATGGATGTTACTGTAACTCGAAAGGAGGTGCAGGAGGTGAAGACAGTGTGTGTGGCTGTACATGAGCTGTAAGTAACGTGTCGGATGCATGAAACCAATGCAGGAGCTGGCTGATTGACAAAGATGTCTCCTTGTTGGGTTTCAAAACTGTCCTGATTCGACGAACAAAGAACGCCATCGAGAGAAAATACAAGACCCGGTCTTCCTGTCAAGTGCCGTCGTCACCTCCCTCTATCTTATCAATCTCTCCATCATATATCAAAGTAAGGCTGAGAATGTCTGGCAATGGGAGGGAGCAGATCTATAATTCACGACATCAAGTAGCGTAGCATCGTGTGAGTATGTTCAATGTCACTTCAGTCGCAGCTGACCGTCCGACTCAAGGGGGCTGGCTTCATGTAAACTCCAATAATGTGTTTGTATTTTCGTATGAATAAGTGGAAATATTTCCTGCAATGTATTCCAAACAACCATGTTCTGAAGAAGCATCATGTAATTAAAATTAGTAAGGGCTCTTAAACCAACCTGCAACTAGAACCTTCCTGTCCTGCAGTCAAGATCATCTATATTCATACAGCGTCCATTAGAGTGGTGCCCGTAATGACGCCAAACCTCCAGCAATCCAAGGCCGCATCCCAACCATCCCGTGCGCCATGCCAAAAAAAACTTGATACATCAATAGGCTACAAAAGAATTATAGAGTAAGTATTATTATTCTCGCTTCGGTGGGACCTTGTCGGCGTCGACAAGCACTTCGGCGGCCTTCGCAGACCTCTCGTAACGAGACCTGACGTCTCCTCCGCGCCAGACTGTGCCGAGTATTCTATCCCAGAATGTAAAGAATGGCTGGCTGAAGTTTGTCTTGATGCCCCAGCTCTGGTGGTGGATGTCGTGGTATCCAGCGTTGTTGCTTGTGATGTGCTGGAGAGGGTCCCAGGGTAAAGAGTATCCGCAGTGGTCATCGACGGTTTTGAGTGTTGACCCGACGAAGAAGCACATCCCTTGTCGTGGAGTCATAAATGCAAGCTTGTAAGCGATGCTGGCGCCCAGGGTATCCAGACAGAAGCCCTCGACTGGGTGGTTGTAGAGTGCGCCATATGCATAGGGGACATATAGGCGGTGGTGGCGAGCATGGAATGTAGCTATGAGATGTCAGTAAAGGGGGCTCCATTTCAAGGGCAACAAGAAGAAGGCATACTGTAAAGCCACTTATTCATGTGCATGGCGCGGTGCAAGAAGTACTGCCATGTATCCACAATGGCAATGGCAACGAAAAACTGCACTATTGGGACAATCACCCAGTAAATTGTCTCCGAAGCCAGGATCTCCCATCTCGCAAACGCCGGTACCGGAGCACCGCTGACGACGTCGATGCCAGTGGTCAGCCATGGGTATTTCCCGCCTGCTATTGCGCCGGCAAGCAGTGGGTAGGAGCTGGCAACATTCTTCGAGATGGCCGCCGCATTGAGTCCAATGGCGCCCAACAGCTGTGGTAGCGCCCGTTGTGCAATCCGAATACGCCTTGCCCACATGGCAATGTCGTATTCCTCCCTTCCTGCCATCTCCTCAGGCTCAGTCAGGCCCAGTATAGCTCCAACAACTGTTTGTATGACCTGTTGGACAATAACGTCTCGGGCAACTTCGTAGCGGGAGACATGGTTGCGCTTCAAAATCTCCGCCGGTGTATGGAGCCTATACTGAGGCCATATGTCCATCACATCGATGTAGTGGAAGAATATCGAAAGGACCCAGTAGGCCGCGACTGGCGCCAGCAGGGAGAGGTAGAAGTCGGAGATGTATGGAAAGAGCGGCTGGACAGGGGAGAGAGTGTATGACGGCAGCGGCGGAAGATCGGACAAGTAGGAATTGTTCGACTTGGTCGACATCGACGACATGTTTGCCATGGCGCTCGTCATTGTCAAGACAATTATCGTGGTTCACACGACGGGCGACAACTCGAGCAAACGTTGGAGGTTGTGCTGCGTACAGACTGAAGGATGTTGCCTCACTCCTTCGCCGTTTATGGCACCAACGTCGAATAATCTCGGTTAGATCTGCGCATCCGGAAGTGCCGCGTTAACTAGATGGGCACCGATGGACCTAAGTCTCCTTACGTAAACTAGCTTCTTGGTTTGGAGTGATATTCACACGTGTTTCTCCTGCTCTTGAAAACTTGAGAACGTAGAAAGTGGTAACCGTCACTCAACTGTTCTCAGAGTAATCTCGAGTATGTCTCTCTCTTGGAGTAATGTACGACTTTGCCAAACGTTCCACTTAAAAGTTATAAATCATGTGACTGAACACTGTGTGGCTAAAATGTATCACTACCACGCCACCGTGGCTGAACTCTCTCGACCCCCGAAAGCTGACAGAATTTTTAGCCTTCACCATACTAACTTGTTTAGTTCTAGTTCCAATCGACCCCACCAACACTGAGGATTCAAGGCCACCACGAGTTTTCTCCTCCCCCTCCAATGTTAGTTTCATAATTTGGACTTCGCAAAACAGCAGCTTCTTCCGTTCTTCTTATCGCAACCTTTTGACTTTAAGACGACACCGCCAAAATGATCATTTTCAAGGTTCGTAGGCTCCCAGGAGACAAACTAGCCAGGGCGAGGGGCAACCTTTGACCCCGCTCTCATCATCTACCCGACTGGGTGCGACTCAGACCGCTAATGCCTCTCCTATAGGATATCATCTCGGGCGACGAGATGATCTCGGATAGTTTCGACCCCGTCGAGGTTGATGGCGTTGTTTACGAGGTTGACTGTGCCATGATCACCGAGGGCGCTGTCCAAGTCAGTATGTACAGCCGAGACGTTCCATGCTTCTATCTTTGCACTCCTACTGACACAATCAAACAGACACCGGTGCCAACGCTTCCGCTGAGGAGGCCGAAGAAGGTGTTGAGGATGGAGCTATCCAGGTCAACAACGTTGTCAACTCTTTCCGTCTCCAGTCCACCCAATTTGACAAGAAGACTTACCTCAGCCATCTTAAGGGTACGCTCTTCACATTCAGGTCCTATGATATATGCCAGTTACTGACAGTGTTTTAGGTTACATGAAGGCCATCAAGGAGAAGATGAAGGCCAGGAACGCGCCTGAGGAGGAAATCGCTACTTTCGAGAAGGGTGCCGCCACTTACGCCAAGAAGATCGTTGGCAACTTCAAGGACTACGATTTCTACGTCGGCGAGTCCATGGACCCTGATGGAATGTAAGTCATATATATATTCCATGCCAAGGGGTTGAAGAGATTACTTACTTATATAAATAGGGTTGCCCTCATGAACTACCGCGAGGATGGTGTCACCCCATACATCACTGTCTGGAAGCACGGCCTTGTCGGCGAGAAGGTTTAGATCGTATATTTAATGAATGGTTATTGGGAAGCTGGTTCTGTGGTATTGTAGCCCAACGAGCTGCAGATGATGCGCCATTTGGTAGCCTGATATTCTCCGAGCTTGGAACACCTGGCCCGAGCTAACCCCAGCGCCCAGCCTGACCTACTACCAGAAACTAAGCAAGGTTATTTTTGTTTCAAACCAATACAATGAAAATGACCCCTCGATGATATGGTATTACTGTATGTTCAAACTAAGCGAGGATACACGTGAGGCAGGGCGCCGGGGTTAGCTCAAAGCTGCCGACACCCAAATACAACAACATACCCTCATGAATATATCGAACATTACAATTTTCCATTCTATATTATATTAGTGTAAGGGATTCCAAATTGCTCCCATAACTCATAACACTACGCTCTATGTGAATGAGATATTCAGCCTTGCGATAATTTGCTGACTCATCAGCCTTGCCTCAAAATATTGTCCCGACTCACTGTTGACTCAAATTAAGGACGGTCAAGACCAAGCGGCTCGACGCCAATAAAGGAGCTGTTAAGTGAGATGAGCATTCATGAGTCGATTTTTTTCAGTGTTACAGCCATTACTAGGAAATCTGCGGAATGAAGTCGGGCTTGCACAACAAACACTCTCTACACCAAAGACGCATCCTGGTTACAAAAAGGCTCTCCGACTCAGCAAATCGCACATGAAGAAAGTTTGGAGGGTATCACCGAGTCGAGAAATACCATTCAAGAGCCGCCGCAGAGATATATATTCCCACCAGCTTATCAAAAGTCCCTATATTCGGAAGGCCAAATCCAGTCTCTGGCTTGTTCTTGGTACTACCCTGAAGAAGATCCTTTCAGCTCCCCCAAAGAAGGTGCAAAATCCGAATCAATTCCCAGCATCTAGCCGACAGCACAATCCTGGGATAATGCGTAGCTACGTGCAGGTCATTACGACTCCCACGGCGGACACTCCTGGCACGACACTACTTTTGCATTTTGATAATAAGCGTTATATCATTGGGAATGTCAGCGAGGGGACACAGAGGGCGTGCATTCAACAGAGGATTGGACTGGCAAAATTGGAGGATGTGTTGCTCACAGGAAGAACAAGCTGGCAAAACAATGGAGGGCTTCTCGGAATGATCCTAACTGTGGCCGATGTCTTGATTACCAAGGCCGCTGCTTTGAAGGAGAATCCCGGCAAAGGGAAGAAACGTAGCAAAGGAGATGCAGCCGATGAAGCGCCACAGAGAGTCAAAATTTACGCGGCCGAGAATTTGAACCATTTGTTAGCGACCGCTCGACGATTTATTTTCAGAAAGGGAATGCCGCTGGATGTTGTTGAGTCACAAGACATTGCTTCCGATGCTGACGTCTCTGTTCCATCCTGGTCCGATAACAACATTCAAGTCTGGGCTTTGGATGTAGTGCCTGATGAGACACTTACTCACCATGCGAGAAAGAGGAGTCACGAAGAAATATCTGGGGATGAGTTCTCTGAATATAGCGAGAAACGCGTTATGTCATTCGATGGCAAACTAGATGAAACAGCAGAACAGCGAGAAGACCGTTACAATCAAATACGAAAGGGCGTCGTCGGTAATATGTTTAACTCAACCTGGCAACTGGATGCGCTGGTATCTAAGAAGCTCTCGGAGGTAGTAATGCCTGCCGCTGTATTTGTAAGAAACGAAGCGGGAAAGATTGAAGAATATAAGGGGCCATTGCCGAGCGGCGATCAGTACGTGCCAGACATCGATGTTTTGGTCCGGAATCCTTGGCCGGGGGCTCGTATCGAAAATTTACCTCCAACAAGTCGGTCAACAATCTCTCGATCTTACATCATCAAAAATTACCCCCAGCGTGGGAAGTTCAATCCTAAAGCCGCGATAGAACTGGGAGTCAAACCCGGTAAATCCTTTCGCGAGTTGACTATGGGAACAAGTGTCGTGACGGAATCTGGCAAGACTGTGACACCGGATATGGTTATGTCGCCAGAGAGAGTTGGGGGTGCGTTCGCGGTCGTGGAGCTCCCATCCGCAGGTTATATTGACGGACTACTCAACCGAAAAGAATGGTCCTCAGAGAAAGTCATGGAAGGCGTCAAGGCTATTTACTGGATCCTCGGCGAAGGTGTCCTTGCAGATGAGAGGTTGGCCACTTTCAGAGCCAAATATAGCCACCTGAAGCATATAATATCCTCGGTGGACTCCTGTCCTAATACTATTGCTTACGAGTCGGCAACTGTAGCACAGCTAAAGCTGCATCTTGTCGATTCTGAACGATTTCCCATTCCGGCACATAACAACAGCGTCCCCGGCGACGCGTCGAAGTCGATCGATTGGACTAGAGCACAGGTCGAGGACGTTCTAAAACTTGAGGAACCACGTGAAGCCAAAGAAGGTAAAGCTACGGCGAAGCCTTTTGATGCAGCTAAAGTCCTGGCAGAGCTCCAAGGTACACAGGGTAGCCCAGCTGATCAAGGAGCGTCATTCTCGCTAGATAAGGAAGTACTTGAACTTGCCCACGATGCTCAGAAGAGAATAACTGATCCAGAGTATTTGGCCAAGCTCGCCAAGATTCAAGAGGATATACCTTGCAAGGACGCAGAGCTTATAACCCTTGGAACTGGATCTTCCGTGCCATCTAAATATCGCAATGTCTCTGCTACACTATTACGTGTTCCTGGGGTTGGGAACTACCTGTTTGATTGCGGAGAGAACACATTGGGTCAGCTGAAGCGTGTGTTTGGCGATGAAATGCCCCAGATCCTCAGAGATTTGAAGGTTATCTGGATCAGTCATCTCCACGCCGACCACCACCTTGGCACAGTGTCAGTACTGAAGGCATGGCATGATGAAACTAGCAGACACGAGGAAACAAAGTCCAACGGCATTATTGTTTCATCTGAGGATGGTATGCTTGGATGGCTGTCAGAATACTCCCATGTCGAAGACTTCGGCTACTCGCGTGTCAGGCCGCTTAGGTTGAGTTACGAAAATACTTGGATCGAGAACTTCAGCAGCGAAGATATCAAGGCTTATGGCTTAAGTTCTATTGTGGCTTGCCAAGTGACGCATTGCCACCAGGCTCTTGCAGTTGTTTTCAAATTCCCAAATGGCTTCTCAGTGGCATATTCGGGGGATTGCAGACCGTCGTCTGAATTCGCAAGGATCGGCAAGGGGGCCACTGTGCTCATTCATGAGGCAACTTTCGACAACGAGCTCGAAGGTGATGCAATTGCGAAAAAGCATTCCACAACAGCGGATGCACTATGGGTTGCGAAGAAGATGGGGGCGAGAAGGATCCTCTTGACACATTTTAGTCAACGGTACCAGAAGATTCCGGTAATGGACAATTCGGGCGACCAAATAGCTATTGTCGCCTTTGACTACATGAGGTGTAAGGTTGGAGACTTTGCAAAGGTAGCAGAGTTCAGGCCGGCTTTGCTAAAGCTTTACGAGAACGAAGTGACTGATGAATAAAGCGCCGTTTCCGGTGCTTGTGGCTTTACTACGTATCGAGTCGAGAACAAGCATAGAGTATAGAACTTTTTGGACATCGGCTGTAGACGGAATGCTCGTCACAACTCAACATATTCTACTTCAAAATAAATACCCACGTTTTAAGTCTACCATTTTAGAGAAACGCGTAATATTTAATCTTGTTAAACCTCGAACACCAAGCCAATTTTTATTTAATTACTCTAGCTAGTAAGATGAACAGTTGCCTTAAATTGTTCCCAGGTTAGCTTCGGGCTAGGATAAGAACTACCCGCAACACTATCCATCTCAGAACCTCCGGGCTTACCTTCTAGCTTTCGATGTGCTGCGGCACGATAGCGAGCCGTCCTATCACGTCCACGGGCACTGTCGGAGTCGTTCCATCTCTTCGCTATCTTGGGTGACTTCGCTATCTCGTGTGACCTGCGGTCCGTGTTAGTAAGTGGGCGAGCTTCCTTCTTGACAGCCATGAAACTCTCAGGATCACCTACCAGTTTGCGATATGCCTCCGAACGCTGTTCGGCATAGTTTCCAGGGCGCCATTCTGTTTTTTTGGATGTACTGTTCGAATAACCCACGCCAGAATCAGTACGGCTATAGCTGCTGCTGCCCATAGGAGGTTGCCGCTTCGGCTCCGGTATTATGCTGGGCATCTTCGGGACTGGAGGAATATCCTCTTCCTGACGTTGACCGTATATTCCAGTCGAGGCGTCAAAAACGATGTTCTCACGGAAGGCTGGATGAAGGCTGTGAGTGCTATCGTTATTGGGCTGCCCTGATTTCTGATCCGTGCGGGACATTCGTGAGAGTCTGCTGAGGTAGAAGTTAATGATATCTGCATCAGTCGATTCAGGTAGTAGCTGATCTCTCCTGCCGTTGCCGTTGCCGTTGTTGACAGCTTCTGGCTTTGGGTTTGAATCATAACTTTGTGTTATTGTCCTTCCGCGGCGCGCGTTTCTAACCTTTAAATATAGCGGGTCACTTCCAGCTTTGATGGTTGCAGCCATTCCCGTCCAATGCAGCCAGCCATCGAGGATTCTGATGATACGAGGAGAAGGACCGTGGTTCGTCCTCCGAGTGATGGCACCGATCCGTAGATCAGCGAGCATGGTTGTGTTTCCCCCTATTGAGGCCAGAATGCAAGCTTCGCACTCGCTGTGGGTATACTCAAACTCCGGGTCGCCTGGGTTTGCGTCGAAAAGGTAGCGATATAGGATTGGTTGCGTCCAAAGCGAGTTGATAGACTTAATTCGGGTCCACCACTGCCTTATATCACTGTCTGCCGGAGGAGAATCTGTGAAGCGGCGAACTCGGGTTGTGCACTCGTCGACTATGGCAACAAATAACCGGCGGATGAGCTGTGGATCAAGGCATCTGTGGCGCGGGCATAGAATTGCTTTGGTGCTAGGCTTGGCAAACTTCTCTACCAGACGTGGGATGAGAGCCTTTGATCTTTTCAAGTGGGCTGGTAGGTACTCAATTTTCTTCTCTTGCCCGACAAGCCAGTATTCGTCGATCTGTGCCCTTTCTGGCAATCTGAGAATCTTTGTGAGGGCCAGAGTATCGTTGTGGGACAAGTCCTCAACCCAGTGGATGGAATATGAAGACATATTCAATCTCTGACTCCCCCAGGTACGAAAATTTCCTCGAAATTGTTCTGTCGACTGACTCGATATCCTCCAGGGATATTGTACGTTTTGCTGTTCTGTTGCGATGCTGGAGCACGAGATTTTTTGGAGATTATTTTAGTCATGATGGTGGATTGCGCCCATATATATATTCCGTAGGAGAAGTGGCATACTGTTTGAGGTTGAAGCACTGTATCTAAGAGAGACCGTTTGAACGATTCGGAACTGTTGTCTATCTTCTAGAAGATTAAAGATATGGCCACTGTCTGAGCATCTAAGTCTATGCAAGCATCGGTTTTCTTTATCCTCACGATGTAGCAAAATGCATGAGACGAGCCTTGTAACAATAACCTTGTTAAACATAATAGATGTTCAGCGCGAAACAAAGTTCAGGGCATTCAAAACGCCTTTGTTGCCGAACAATGCATCCATTGTTATTGTATAAGTCTGGAAATGAATAATGCCCATTCCTAAAACACCTTTGATCTTATGTTTCGTCTATGGCAGGAAACCATACGGCTACGGTTTATTTAAAGGGGGCATCGGTGCACCTCTCTCAAAGCTTTTTAGCCAGGCAACCCAAAGACATCACTTTCATATGCCAGTAAGTATCCAAAGTCAATCCAGAGAATCTCATCAATACCATACGCGCGACAATATTAGCGTCGGCATCAGCATAAACGGACGGCAAAATGGAGGAGAACACGAGCGAGCAGGTTCGATGTTTCGTATTCATCACCTTCTTCCACAACTGCGGCCACACCTCAACCCGAAAGCATTGCAGAGATCTACTTAAGATTTGGGCTGATGGCACTCACAAACACCCGCATGCCGCTTGCGATGACAATTGCGAGTATGTGCTTCCATATTATTCGTACATGTGGGAGCTATCATGCACATGGTGCCGACAACATCCAAGGATTCCCAGGACCGCCGAGGAAAGGTCGGACATGCCCGATGCTGGGCAGCCGGATCTCCCTCTTACTGAGATGGACATAATACAGCGTCGCCACGCCTTTTTGGTTATGATGCGTATCCAGAGAGAGGGCCAAGTCAGGCTGGCTCCATATGAGGTGGACCCCACCAATGCCCCCCCGGATATTTTGTTAGACATGCTAATTAGGCACGACAGTGAAATTGCCATCAGTCGATTAACTGACGATATCAACGGTGTTCCAATATCCGACAGGATTTTTGAGGTAGGTGGTTTGTGTGACCATTCCGAGCTCTTCACTTACGTTGATGCTAGGACCTATCCAGACATCCATGAGGACAACTGCGGCATTTGCATCACGAGTATAAATACCAACTCAATTCGCCAATTGCCTTGCGGGCATATGTATCATTTGCTTTGCATATACGAGTGGTTTGGCAAAAGCAACCCGAGAACTTGCCCGACCTGCAGGCAGACTTACAATATTATTGTAAGGCGTGCTCCTGCGACAGCGACAGAGACTGCAGTGGATCTTGAGGCTGCCGCAATACTCTTCGGTCTCTCCGAGTGAGCAGCCGCTGTATATTACTCCAGGTTCGTCGTTGCTATGTGTTAATATACCCTATGATTGTGTTGACATTATTTTAGCATAAATAACATCACTATTTTATCCCATTGATGCACTCTTTGTAATTAACGTGAACTTCTATGACCCCCTTGCATTTGGCAAGTTTGAAGGCATGAAATGGGTCGTTGATACCAATAAAGCGAATATAAGTTTCCAAGGCGTCAGGTCAAGGATTATTGATACACAAAAGTTAATAATTGAAGCCTTCAACTCGCATTGTTTCAGGGCCAGGTTGCTTCCAATGGGCCCACCCAGTTGACCCCAGCCGCCCTAAATATTCTCACTTCACCTTCCACCAACTCATCCACGTCATAGCTTCCCTCTTTAACAATTTTAACACCACCCATATTCTGCTCAACGGTCTTCATAACGCCGTTATTTTCCACTCTTGTAATCACAGCCGTATGATCGGGTGTCCCTGCACTCTTCCAACTCCTCCCATCCTTCGCCTCGAGACGAGCTTTCCAGAATTGAAGGATGTCACCCCTTGCAACTCCAGCTGCCAGGACCCCGGCAGGAGGTGCAGGGTGCTTACGTCCAATCTTTTCATAGACCAGAGCGCCATGCACATAGCCCTTACTTGACATACAAGGTTCTTCGCCACGATCAGTGCAAGTAGATGCAATGGCGATGAGACCATTATTCGCCAACGTCCAGCACTCGCCATTGCCGACTTGGGTGCCCATTTGCAGTTCACACCAGTGAGCAAGATTTTCAGAGTATCTTTATCAGTTAGTTACCGAGCCGCGTAAGTCCAGCTTTGTTTTGACTTACTGCTGTCGGTAGCTGTCTAACTGTGATTTGGTTGGAGCAATCGGCGGTGGGAAGTGCCTCTGTTCTGATTTGACCGTCAAGCCTGGGTTGCTGGCGTCCCAGGTTATGTGGATCTTTGTGTAAGCCAGAGTATTGTATATTACCAGGCCAATGAAAGTGCATGTTTTCCTCACGCCGTTGGAGCTCCAGCCAGAGGAATATTTGTAACCCCGAGACCCAGGGACTCGATCTATGGAGGCGGGTGGGAATACGACAGGCTGGTTAGCGAACCATTGTTTCTCAAGATCTAGATCAAAATCTTCGATTTTCGGGGCAGTTTTTTGTGTAATCTATTATAAGTGTCAGCTTTTATGGTAAAATAGGAGTGTTGTAACTTGAAAAAGACGCCAATGAGGCCACGACCGATTAAATATTATAGAAAGTAGATGACTGTTACAATTTTGGGGACGTTGAGGAATATTTAATAGTCTAATTCTTCATACTAATCCATTTATTACTTACTGAAGGCTTTGGTTTGCTTGCAAGTGGTATCGGTGGAGGCCCTCCGGAGTTGTCCACGTGAGCACCTAGTCCAGTCTTCTTCTTTGGAGGTGGTGGGGGCGGCTTCTTGGCTGGAGTCACGGTTTTATCTTCCATTAATATTGGGCCGTGATCATACTCTGGCTCGACTTGCTTGCTTGGAGCATTGTGGGATGCGACTTTGTCGGCAATCCCGTACTTTGAGTTCAGTGCATTCGCAGACTTCAGGCCAGAGGCTACCTGGGTGCCATGTCGTTCTCTAAAATTATTGAATGTTGACGCAGCATTTCGGGCATCTGAGAATGATACTGAAGAAGGGCTATCTCTGAACGAGGATGCTGTCTTTAAAGCGGCCTGTTTTTCGGCCCAGGTAGTCCCTTTGGCGGCTGGCTCTTTGGGGGAGGAAGTCCCCATCTGGGAAAAGCGAGACTGCAGGGCGTTCACCTGAGTATCATGCGAAGATGATTGGTCTGCCAGAGTCGACTTTCTAGAAGGTATAGGAGGCGGTGGTTTGGGCGCAGGTTCGGTAGTTTTTGGTCCGATGTCGAATCCTGGGACATTCACACCTGCAGCGCCGAGCCTGCTGAGGGAACCTTGATTTAATAGCCCCCTATGCGCCGGTGGTTCGGATGTAGCTTCATGGTAAGCTGGCGGAGGTGGAGGTGTATAATGGCCTGGGTTTTCATTTTGCCTGGGAGGTAACCGTGGCGGGAGGGATGGCTTTGCCTTCAGCGCTGGAGCTGCTCCATCTGCTCTCTCTCTCCTTCCTGGAGGAGGGGGAAGGTGAGAAGTGGACAGTCCCGTTGTATCTCTACGATACGGCTCTGAGGCCTTCGGTTCTTCTAATCCTTGTTCAATTTGTCGACCGTATGCTGCAGAGGACCCATTTTGGGATCCTATTGAGGTTGTTGTGGATGAATGCTGTGAGTAACTGTTCTTCTTTGGCGGCGGCCCAAACGAGTTCGGATCTTTCAAAGAGCTAAGTGGCCGTGCTACATATTCAGATGAGTTGGACTCAGTCGTCTGGCCTTTGGCCCTTCCCATCAAACCTGACTATAGAAGTTAGTATTTAAATCTTAATGACGGGTAATTGCCACTTATATACTAACGATTTGACTACGACCCTTGAAATCCCCCAGCCGACTTTCTTTCGGCTTTCCATCGGTACCTTTAGATTGCAAGCCCTTCTTCACAGTATCTCTGATGTTGTAGCCCGACATCGACATCCCGACAACTGTTGATTTGTAGGTTGAAAGGCTAATGTTAACCTTGGGAGGTACTCGTGGATAATTGCAGCACTAATGACGACGCCTGTAGAGTGGAATTATGGCGGGGGTGGGAAACTGTTGCCCCACCCAACGATAACCCACATGTGGTTTTTTGCCTACAATTCATTTCAGAGATAGTGTAGCTTTCCAAACAAATATTATAAATCAATTATAGTTATGATCATACCGTGACACATATATACTGCCAGGAAGATTTACATTTCGTAATCCCACAGCCCTATCTGGACAGCTATTGAGCTGCTAAAGTACTAACTCTGAGGATCCCTGGCGCATATGTGCCTCAGGCAGACATCCTTATCGATAGTTGACATCGCGACTCTCGGTCGCGTACACAAATCGACGACGTGGTACTGTAGTCCAGATTGAACAGTGGGCTTTCGTTCAGATATGGATTTATCACTTCAAGCTTGTTAATCTCTTTAGCCTTCAGAATGTCTACCAATTCTAAAATGGCGCTCTTAACGGAGCATTTGCGCCACACGCCAGTGGTGGGTTGAACCTTGAAATTTACCCCTCCAAACGCCCTCTAACAAATCTCAATAGAGCCTACTCGACGATATCATAGATAGCATCAATAAATTGGCATGGAAGGCCGTAGATGCAGTCGAGCAAGGCCTTTCCGCCGCACCCCCGGAAGCTCTTGGCCTCAACATCGATCCGTCGGATCCAAAATCGGTAGACCTTGAGGCGCAAGTGAAGCTTGAGATTGAAGCCGGCGCACACAAACTGGAGACCTTACTAGGTACTACTATCGACAAGAACTTTGACAAGATGGAAGTTTTTGCTTTACGGTCAATTGTTGCCATTCCGGACGATTTAGAGGACTGGATAAGGCTACCGCATTACGAGGCATGTCAGATATATAGGCCGAGTGAGAGTGAAAGCTAATGGGTTCAACAGGGCTTAAACTTCAAACTACCAGCTGACGCGCCAACTATCGAGACAATCCGCCTTCAGCGGGCCAAAGTCCAAGAAGCACAGAGACTCAATCGGCTGCTGACTGCGGAAACTTCAAAGAACACAGCCATCATCAATCGATTGCGATCACTACGTGGGCTCCCTCCAAAGTCTGTCCCAGAAACCTCGAAGGCGCCCGGATCATCTGAGCCAAACATACATGATACAATGACCACGTACCCGGTGTTTGCGCATTTGGAAAACAAAGCCGACCTCACAGATGGCACAGGAGATACGCCGCTCAGCACCAACGCTGCCTTCATCCTCTCTCAGCTACCAGCACTCAAAGCACTATTGGCGGAATTAAAGCCACAGGAAAGGCTTCTAGGGGAAGGAGAGAAGGCGGATCCAAATATTGCGGAGGTGCAAGGAGAAAAGAGCTGGCGGAAGCAGCGTGTAGAGTATATTGAGACGCAGACTAGGAGACACTTGGAAAAGGTTGTTGGATTGGAACTAGGGAAGAATGGCGAGGTGGGAGATGGAGAATGGCAAGCCGATGGAAGGAAACTTGCAAGGGGGGAGGTGCAAGATTTGGAGAAGATGGTGGAGATGATGGGAGGAGGAAGCTCGGAAGGGAAGGACGAGAAAATGACAGACGTTTAAGAAATTCTCTGCTGGCGTTGGACATTCACTTGACAAAGAGTACAAGATATTTGGCGTTTGAGAGCTGTAAGAACCTCGCTGAGGTATGGTATCATGAATTATGTTCTCTAATATCAAATACATATTGTACATATATTACACTAAACCGCCATCTCTTCGACGAGTCCCATCTCAGCTGCACTATTCCAAAACTGATGCTGGCCATCGACACCGCGAGCATCAGGCGCCGGCGGCCCACCTCGTTGAACCCTTGTATTTTTGACCAACTCCGTGGCTAGGTCAACCTCGTTATTCCGAACCAGCGCGTGAATCAGCATGTCAAGCGCTGTATACCCTGCCATGAACCCCTCCTTTTGTGTCTGACGAAGATAATGCAAGGCACGGACGGTATCGCCAACATAGCAGTACCCCTCGATAACCCGGTCCCAGAAGATGTGGTCCCGCATAGCGTTTCCCTTTATCATCTGGTCCAAGAGCAGGCCGATCAAATCCAGTTTGGGCTCGCTCTGCTTGAAATAAAAATCCACAAGCATGGTATGAATGTGCGCAGACGGTTGCAGGCCTTTCTTCGACATATGTGCTATAACGAAATTGACAGTAGCTATAAATTCGAAGTCGGAAGCTCGCCTGAGTATGCTGTTGATGATTGCAGCATATGTCTGCTGATTTGGTTTCACTGCCGATGCGTCCATTTGGGTGAAGAGGTTATTTACAATTTCAATGAGATCTTGAGGAGACTGGTTCTTGGCGTCTGAAAGAGCATTCTCAAGGATGATAGTGAAGGTAGCCACATCACCTTGTACCCCCTGCGTCTGCATTTGCTCCAGCAAGCTTGTTAGAGCTCGCTCGTCTTTATTCCGTACTAGCGAGCGTAACATGGTATTGTAGGTAATATTGTCGGGTGTGATCCCCATTTCTCCACCTGTAGCAAGAACTTGGCTGGCAATATCAGTTCTGTTTTTCCTTAACAATCCAGCAATCGTAGCGTTGACGATGGCTATTGTAGGTTTGACAGCCCCACCAACATCCCCAAGGCTTTTGATATCGACAGAACTCCCTGACTGAGCAATGTGCCGCTTCGCCGCCCTTTCCCAAACTTTGCGCATTTCGACGAATGCACGAAGACCACCCTCAAGGTCTCCACAGTACATAAGTCCACTTATGAGGGTAGTCCAGCATTCAACGTCGGGAGCTGTGTCCGATTCGATCAATTTGGACCAAATAGCTAAGAGTGACTGTGAGTCCCTCGAGGTTTTGCATCCTTCAAGCATTGCATGCCATGTCAGAACTGTAGGATGCAAACCCGATTGGATCATAAAATTCCACACATCAACGGCTCTCTCTTTGTGAAGCGCCATAAAGGTAGCAATGAATTGGTTGCATAATTCCGAGGATGGCCCCGATGACTTTAGCGCTGATATGATGTTATGCTGTTCGTTCCCATTATTTTCCATTGGCCATGATTGAACCTCTGCCCACAGACTCTCAACAGTATCGAGGTCTCTTACAGCCACGGCACGATGAAGAAGTCGAAACACACGAGTTTCTTTATTTGTGACGAGTCGGCGAAAAGCCTTATCTGTGCCGCCCCTGGGTATTTCCACGGAGGGGGTAGGGGCGTTGGCAATGCTCCTGGCTTGCTCGATGATAGATGGCCACCTATCGTTGAGATCCACACCGTGGGATACGTTTTGCATTCGAAAATATTGGTCCAATTCTCCAGGCGTGATTTGCGCCATTGCTATCACCTCTGCGATTGCTTTGACAAACGGATGGCTGGCCGCAAATTGTATGGGGTGGTTCAGCCGGCTGTCGGTCAACGTTGCAAATGTGATAATGGCGCTCGCGGGCAACCCATGAAAGAGCTTATTACGGGCTTTTGGAAGTAATAAGGCAAAACACTGCTCTATTCCCCTCTCTAGCATAGCTCTTCTAACCTTTGTGGGATTAAGCGCTGGGGGGTTCCACTTGGCTCTGGGTTCGATATCAACAAATGAGCCAGGCGCCTTGCTGGAGTTATGACCAAGGGAGAGTATTATTCGCCAAGTTTCGAGGAGGTCTTCGGAAATTCTTTCCCCATCAACATGGAGCTTCTCAACAGATTCCCTGGTAAAGAATGTTTCTAACATAGGCTTCCACACTTTAGGTTCAAGTATGCCTAGAGATGCGTAGGTTCTAGCGATTTCGCTCACAGTTGGTATCCCTGAATCAACAGTAGGTTGTTGTCGAGCAGTCAGGAGTTTGCGAAGAAGGGATTTGGCGGCAAAGTGTAATGAATATGGAGTTTGAGATCCCTTCGGACGAGCCATGGGGCAAATTTGTGCGAACAAAGCCCACATAGTTGGGATTGGCGTGTTTGAGTTGTTAAGCATTTCCATTAACTTCTCGACTTGTTCGTATAGTTCCAAACTTGCAGTGTTGGGTTTCAGTGTTGCCGTGCCCCGGTTTCCGGATGTTCTGTTCAACCCATCCACAAAAAGTTCCTCTAATAAATCTCCATGCGCCTTGGCCCGAGAGGTCTCAGCATTTGGCGCTTTAATAGACCACCGCGGCCTATTGTTGGTTTTCGAGTCATTCTTGGGGCGAGGCTGTTCCGAAGGCGCGGGCTTCGGAATCTGGGGCGCGCTGAGTGAAATAAAAGTTGCTCGAGGGATCCATTGGCTCGACGGATGTTTGCTAAATACCTTTGCGGATATTTTTCGCTGGCATGTTGTGCAAATGTGGCTTCCGTTCATCTCATTCGGTGAATGAACAATGTGCTTCTGGATATCGCTCAGAAGAAGACGCCGCGCAGATGATCTTCAAACTTTTGTGCCGTGCTCAGTACTCGAGTTCCTCGAAATGGCCAAGGTACGTCTGAGAAACGGGGTTTCCCGTCGCAAGGCTGCCACCCGTTGCCTCGAAACACCGAAGTGGCTAAGTGGGTCTCAGCCTCGACCCCCGCTGGTAACTACCTGGCGCGGTTCAAGAGATGCGCGCAATTGCAACTATCAACACCTTCCAAATCAGAAATACGGCATGAGGATATGACATCTCTACGCCCCAGAGCACCCTACTCGGACGAGGAGCTTGCAAAGCTCTACCCAAACTCTTTGAAGCTTCAACAGGTCCAGGTCCTACTACGCCATGGCGAACGAAGCCCGGTCTCAGCCCGCTTTCAAAACGCTGGCCTTGCGCCTTTCTGGCCATATTGCTCGGTAGCGCGACAATTGCTGAGTGCAACATTGAATAGCCAAAGCTCCCAATGGGGATCCTTGGAATGGAAACGATGCCTCGAGACTTTTGGACCGGATGACAATCCCGTCACAGCTTCAGGGCCAGATGGGACTGTTGATGCCATTTGCAACCTGGGAGAGCTGACCGACACTGGGAGGAGAACAACTCATGCTCTTGGAACGCGCCTACGACACCTGTACGTGGACCAATTGAATTTCATGCCTTCCACTATAAGTGATTCGGACATGATATATCTCCGTGCTACTCCGATACCTCGTGCTCTGGAGTCTATGCAAGAAGCGTTTTGGGGGTTTTACCCATCAAACACGCGCTCCGCATCGTTTCCTCCCCCGACAATCATAACGAGAAATCCGTCAGATGAAACCCTTTTTCCGAACGATGGAAACTGTAGGCGATTTGCCATGCTCTCGCGAGCCTTCGCGCAACGAACAGCTGATCGTTGGAATGATACAGCGGAAATGGCATATCTGACAAAACAGATTGGAAAGTGGATGCCCGATCCAAGCAAAGGTGTTGCAGTGGATTCGCGCCCGAGATTGTCTGGAATCATGGATACCATAAACTCAACCCTTGCCCATGGCCCAGAGACGCTACTACCGAAGGAATTCTACGACGACAAGGGGAGAGAGATTATAGACAAAATAGGGGTCGAGGAATGGTTCAGTGGATATAAAGAGTCTCAGGAGTATCGTGCTCTTGGGATCGGAGGGCTAATGGGTGACATCTGTCAACGCATGGTTGGCCATGTAGAGAGGAACGGCATCAGTGACGGGGCAAGTCGTGGCCCAACTACCAAAGGAGCAGTTGGCGAACAAGATATTAAGCTTGGCCTGAGCGGTTGCCATGACACTACTCTTGCAGCTATCCTTACGAGCTTGGGTGCCTTTGATGGCGAGAAGTGGCCTCCTTATACGAGCCACGTTGCTCTCGAGCTATTCAAGAGCGCGGATCAGCCAGGGCTCCAAGTGCCGTCAAAGGACCAGACCGCGCCAAATACTATACATAAAGTATCACCAAACCCCGAAAGACAAAGCTGGTTTGGGTGGTTTTCAAAGGCAGCGGCGAACCAGAACAATACACAGACCGGAATATCCAGGAAGAGGATCGAAGAGCTCAATGGCACCGAGAAAGATAAGCTGGATGGACACTATGTCCGAGTCAGGTACAACGATAAGCCTATGTACATTCCTGGCTGCGCACTACCTGGGAACCATTTGGACGGAGATGAGAGCTTCTGCACTTTGGTAAGTTTTGATCAGATTATTTATAGAATTTTCTAACCAATAAACCAGGCGGCGTTCAAGGCCATTGTCGATAAGTTCACTCCAAAGAATTGGAAACAAGATTGCAGGAGCAACCTCGACGCTTCTTCGTTTCCAAAAGCAACAGAGGCTGCTGGATATTAGAGCGCATGTGAAGTATTAATGGTATATATAATGTATATACATATAGAGGCGCTACCGTTGTAAACTGTAGTGGGCAGAGCATAGATCTAGAATGCTTTCTAAAACCAGCTGTATCCGTATCTATAAATATTTTCGTAAGACAACAACAACGTACAGCATTCTACTGCCATTGTGCCTGTACCCAACATTTTTGCCGACCCCTTAGCACCCCGGGATACTATAAAGCAGTCATGGTATTGCTTGATCATGGGATCAGAGCATTACACGAATTGGGGTGTGGGTTCAAATGATTGGGTTCAAAGCCTCGATCCTCCAGATGGCGATGATTGACGTTCAGGTTTCTTACTTCCTTCAACAACCACACCTAGCCCAGTTCCAGCATCAACCGTTGCACCATTTGTGGCGGTTGTCATAAACGATTCGTCCCCCGAAAAACGCCTAAGCTCCCGTTAGAACTACAGTGTAAAGAGATAGGGTTGAAACTTACCAACCGCGCTCCTCGCCGCCACTTAAGAACGAGCAGTCCCCATTTAATTCGCAAGTCCACCCGCCCGAAACACCATTTCCGTTTCTCCAAGGGACCTTCGGTATTTGTGCGCCTGGGCCTTCCCACAAGTCGATCACAGCACTTGCTGATGCATCTGTCTTCCTCACAAACTTGCTCAACCCGCAAGTAAATGGGTTGAAATCTTGCTCCGAAATATCCTCGGGCATCCTGCCCGTCAGCGCTCGCCCGATTGCTAAAATAGTCGCCGCATGGCTGCAGATTAGAATTGCTTTGGCTCCATCTTTATCACTCTGTTCAATAATTTTGTGGAGAGCATAGGCGGTCCGGTCATGCAGCTCATCGATTGTCTCTCCGTTCACACTGGGAACAATGGATGACTTGTATTGAAGATCATACAGAGGAAACAGGCCATTTAATACTTCTGGCGTAGCTGGCGAAGGGTGATCGAATCGTGCTGTACCATACCACTCCCCCACCCCTGTATCCCCGCGAACGGTGCGTTTCGGCACTGAGGGTTTCAGTGCCTCGGCCTTTTCAATAGTTGGGTATATGGTTTGAATGCAACGATAAAACGGCGAAGAGTAGAATACATCTATAGGAGGATCCACGGTGACAAGATGATCTGCAAGTTCGCGTGCTTGGGCGACCCCATATCCTGCCAGCGCAGGGTCGCTGGCGATTCCAGTTGGTGAAGGAATGGACCCGGTGTAGACGCCTGTATCGGCGTCGACGACCCAATTCGAACGGAACTGTAACAATATTATCAGTAATTAAAGTAGAAGCTAATGGGAGATTCCTTACGCCATGCCTTGTCACATAAATCACTTCCAACATTTTGTTGCTTTCCTTGTCTATGAAGTGAAGGAGGGAGGGGCATCCGGATATATCCAATGTGGAAGGCGGTGAGCTAGTCGCAATACAGGAACATGGGTAAGACTGAGCCTCGTTTAAAATATTGGGCTAAATAGACAGTATCGATGTATCAAGTAGAAGGCTTGCTCAGCTCCAGCCCGCTCGACGAATAATTCGAACTAGCCAACAATGGCAACAGCTTCATATACTTGCCATAGATGTCTGGGGGCGCTCACAAACTCTCCCAGACTTCCAACGGCGAGCCTGAAGCTATGGCGGACTGCAACCCTCGGAGCAGGGCGGAGATCCATTTCGACCGGATTGTACAACAACTCGACAGCACATCGACCTTCAGCTCAACGGCCGTCGAAGAAGGTATCCGGAAAGAGACTACAGCTGATAACCGACTTTGCTGGACAGAAACCAAAGAGTGAACCAGTACAAGTCCGGACTCCACCGGGTCTGGAATACACTCCCGCACCGGAAACCGACGGCCGCCCATTGTTACTTCCAAACAACCTCTTTCACCCATTTTCCGAGTCGCCTTCTCCAGAAATCCGCCGCCGCGCAGCGTTCATGAAACAAAATGCGTGGTGTCCAAACCATGCCCATCAACAAACGCGATCAGTTCCGGATTCCAATGGCACGCGGAGTGCCCCAAAGCCTATCGGTACTGCCCCACCTGCGCATGTCAACTTCGAGTGTCCAGATTGTGGTATCCCGGTTGCTTGCTGTGAAGAGCATTGGGCCGAGGATTATGAGAAGCATTTAGAGGTTTGCGACACGCTTCGCGAGATAAACGAAGACGACCATGACCTTCGCTCGGGTCGCTTTTTCCCGGAATTTGAGTACCCAGGCGATCAAATTGAAGAAGCACTAGTGAATATGACAAATTGGGATACATTTTTATACTCTAGGGAGTTTACAGCAATCAATGACGAGAGGAGTTTACGCCAGGCCACGAGGCTACTGACATATCCAGCAACAATTGGCAGCGTTCTGCATGAACTGAGCCCTTACTCCCTGAAGCGAGATGGGCGCCTTACGAACGAGGGCTTGAAGAGCTTGAGTGCTCTCCGCTATACCTTACATCCTGCTCGTACCGGAGGCGGTGCCGATATTAAGGGGTTGCGTCCAGCTCCCCCTCCAGTCAGAATCTTCATTCTGGGTGCTCGTGCCGAGTCGTCCCTGCCAAGAGAAGTCTGGGTTCAGCTGACTCATTTGTTCCCAAGAGTCTCCTTCCATCTTGTCTTCATCGGCCCTGAAAGTATGGCCAATAGAGACAATGAATTTCCTTTGCCTCCTCGAACTCCCAGCAACCCATTCGGGGCTGTTGTTGAGGACCGCATCACCAACTCTTTGAAGATCAGCACATTTGTTGAATACTACCACACGCTACACGAGGCTGGTCAATTCTACCCGTACGATCCATACTTTGATTGCTTCATGCTTTTCCACCCAGGGTTGGGACACCCCGCAAGCACCCACGAATGGGAACAGACCATCCCTTTGTTGTTAGAGACAAAGGTGCCCATTTTTGTCACTGGATATACTCAATTCGATATGGATCGTGATATTGAATGGGTTAATAAGACCGTGGGCGGCGAAGTCGATCTATTGATGACGCCAGGAGAAAATCGCTTCAGAAGTTTGAGGTGGGACATCAATGACCTTGATCCACAAGACATAAGCTGTGGAAACTGGGGTATCTGGGGCTTCAGAGGCAAGAGGTATGCACTACAATCCCTGGCACTTACGAGCCAATGCTAATTTATATAGATACGAGACGACACAAAAGGATGTCCCGGCGGCATGATCTGAAGGGGGGATCTCGGTATTGATAGTGTAAACTAGGTGTATTTATATGACGGATATTTGTAGACCAATACCTACCTGTATATTCAATAAAATCAATCTTCACCACACAAAAGTCAAGCTGAGACCTCTGGATCATTCCATATTTTGTCATGCCGCAGCCACCATATAAAGATATAAACGCGCCTAACCGGCCGCGCTTATGAGCAGACTGTAAAGAGGCGCGTGCAAGGTCGATAGCTAAATCAACCACGTGTAATCCCTTTCACGCCTTGCTCCTTATTGCGTAGCTGCACAACGTAACTATTCCTATGTGCAATGTTAAATAAATTTATTTACTCAGTTGTGAAACTTCGACTTTTGGTGTAGAATCAGCTCCACGGGTTGTACTAGCCCACGAATGATTCTAGCCAATCAACGCACGGCCCTCGGTTTATGAGGAACTTTTCAACGCGCGACCTATTTGCAATTGTGCGTCAAGCTGCTTTGCCAGCGACCATAATGAAGACTCCATCCACCAACCTGTGGAGCTGATACACGACCACCTATAAAGCTGCAGCGGCCTGCTGCGCAACCCGCAATTCAATATGGCGACCACCTCGTCCATGTTCATGTACTCTTTGACGATACAACCTCCAACGGCGGTCACACAGGCTATTTTGGGCCAATTCGCTGGTACGAAAGAGCAGCAAATTGTAACTGCATCAGGATCTCGCCTTACTCTTCATAGACCCGATCCATCACAAGGGAAGATTGTCACGGCCTTAACACACGATGTGTTTGGCATCATCAGGACATTGGCAGCCTTCAGGTTAGCAGGCAGCAACAAGGGTAAGTCAAACAAACACCTCCAAATGAAAGCTTCATTTAGTGATTCGTGGAAGCGTGTTGGACAGTCCAAAATCTGGAGTGGCCCCACAGCTTCTCCTGGTGCATGGAGCTAGCACAATTTTCTTCAAGGATTTCTTTGCTAATTTCTGAAAGACTATATAATCATCGGATCCGACTCTGGCCGCATCACCATTGTTGAATTTGTTCCTGCACAGAACAGATTTAACCGACTTCATCTCGAAACATTTGGGAAGTCTGGTGTCAGACGAGTGATTCCCGGACAATACCTCGCCGTCGATCCAAAGGGCAGAGCGTGTCTCATCGCGTCTGTCGAGAAGAACAAACTCGTCTATGTCTTGAACCGCAATTCACAGGCCGAGCTGACGATTTCGTCACCGCTCGAGGCCCATAAAGCTCAAACCTTAGTTTTTGCTCTGGTGGCGTTGGACGTCGGATATGCAAATCCGGTTTTCGCTGCCCTCGAAGTCGACTATGGCGACTCCGACCAAGACCCTACGGGCCAGGCGTTCGAAGAGATTGAGAAGACCTTAGTCTACTACGAGCTTGATCTTGGGTTGAACCATGTTGTCCGCAAGTGGTCCGATCCTGTCGACCGAACGGCGAGCATATTGTTCCAGGTTCCTGGCGGGACTGACGGCCCTAGTGGAGTTTTGGTTTGTGGTGAAGACAACATCACTTATCGCCATTCCAACCAAGAAGCCTTCCGTGTGGCTATTCCCAGGCGTAGAGGCGCGACAGAGGATCCCCAGCGGAAGAGGTCGATTGTCGCCGGTGTAATGCACAAAATGAGGGGTGCTGCCGGGGCTTTCTTCTTCCTCCTCCAGTCTGATGATGGAGATCTCTTCAAAATTACCATTGAGATGATCGAGGATGACGACGGACAGCCAACCGGCGAGGTCAGGCGCCTGAAAATCAAATACTTCGACACTGTTCCAATCGCAACGAGCCTCTGTATTCTGAAGAGCGGTTTTCTGTTTATTGCGAGCGAGTTTGGAAACCATCAATTCTACCAATTCGAGAAGTTGGGCGATGATGATGACGAGACAGAATACATCAGCGACAGCTTTCCAACGGACCCGGCGGAGCCATACACACCCGTCTATTTCCACCCTCGCCCAGCAGAGAATTTGAATCTTGTGGAAAGCATCGATTCCATGAATCCTCTCATGGACTGCAAGGTTGCAAACCTGACAGAAGAAGATGCTCCTCAGATATATTCCATCTGTGGCACCGGGGCTCGTAGCACTTTCCGTACCCTGAAACACGGATTGGAAGTCAACGAGATCGTGGAATCCGAACTCCCTGGTGTGCCTTCTGCAGTTTGGACCACAAAGCTTACTCGAGGTGATGAGTATGACGCCTATATCATCCTAGCATTTTCTAACGGCACACTTGTGCTCAGCATTGGTGAAACTGTTGAAGAAGTCAGGGATACTGGATTCCTTTCTTCAGCCACAACTTTGGCTGTTCAGCAGCTCGGCGAAGATGGGTTGATCCAGGTGCACCCTAAAGGCATCAGGCATATACGTGCGGATCGCCGTGTTAATGAGTGGGCTGCACCACAGCACCGCTCGATCGTTGCAGCCACTACGAACGCACAGCAAGTCGCCGTGGCCCTGAGTTCCGGAGAAATTGTCTACTTTGAAATGGACTCGGATGGAAGTCTAGCAGAGTACGACGAAAAACGTGAGATGAGTGGCACAGTAACGTGCCTGAGTCTTGGAGAAGTCCCGGAAGGGCGTGTAAGGAGTAACTTCCTTGCCGTCGGATGCGACGATTCAACGGTCCGAATCCTCAGCCTTGATCCCGATTCCACTCTTGAAAATAAGTCTGTCCAGGCCTTGACCTCGGCGCCTTCGTCGCTATCAATCATGGCAATGACAGACTCTTCATCCGGTGGATCCACGCTTTATCTTCACATTGGACTCTATTCTGGCGTGTATCTGAGAACTGTTCTGGACGAGGTCACTGGTGAATTGTCCGATACGAGAACACGATTCTTGGGACCGAAGCCAGCCAAGCTGTTCAGAGTTTCTGTCCAAGGCCAAACAGCAGTACTAGCGTTGAGCTCCAGGCCTTGGCTTGGATATTCCGACCCGGTCACGAAGGGCTTCATGTTAACGCCTCTCGACTACGTCGGACTTGAGTGGGGCTGGAATTTCTGCAGCGAGCAGTGCCCTGAGGGAATGGTTGGAATTCAAGGGCAAAATTTACGGTACGCAATTCTCCCCTCCGTCTCTCCCCTTCCCAGTACTATGATGATTTTCTTATCGTTAAAACCTTACGTCCCTCGTGACTATGAGGATTAATTATTAAAATCCAATTGTTCCTTCTGAGTACTCTACTATGAATTATATTTCATGATAACTTTTAACCGTTTTGAAAGAAGCTAATTGTTATATTTCAGGATCTTCTCAATCGAAAAACTCACAGAAAACCTCCTTCAACAGTCAATCCCACTGTCTTATACCCCGCGCCGATTTGTTAAACATCCTGAACATCCATACTTTTACGTCATCCAGTCCGATAATAATATTCTCTCCAAAAGTACGAAGCAGAAGCTGTTAGAAGATCCATCAGTCGTGAATGGCGATTCTACCGTTCTGCCTGCCGAAGAGTTCGGCTATCCTCGTGGCAGGGGCCATTGGGCGTCCTGCATTCAGATCGTGGACCCTATCACAGAAAAGAAAGTCTTGCAACAAATTGACCTCGAGGATAATGAAGCAGCTGTCAGTATGGCAACCGTGTCGTTCGCAAGCCAAGAAGATGAAGTATTCTTGGTTGTGGGTACGGGGAAGGATATGGTGGCGAGCCCCCGCTCATCATCGGGTGGTTTTATCCATGTGTATCGCTTCCATGAAGACGGGAAGGAAATCGAGTTTATCCATAAAACCAAGGTCGAAGAGCCTCCGCTTGCACTTCTCGGGTTTCAAGGAAGACTTCTCGTTGGCATCGGCAGAGAACTGCGGATATATGACTTGGGAATGCGTCAGCTTCTGCGCAAGGCACAAGCTGAGATCGCTGCGTCCTTAATTGTCGGACTCCAAACGCAAGGTAGCCGCATCATCGTCAGTGACGTCCAGGAGAGCATTACTTTCGTCGTCTACAAGTTCCAAGAGAACAAGCTCATTCCCTTCGCGGATGACACTATTGCGCGCTGGACAACATGCACGACAATGGTTGACTACGAGACTGTAGCCGGCGGGGACAAGTTCGGTAACCTCTGGCTCCTGCGTTGCCCCACCAAGGCGAGCGAGGAAGCAGACGAAGAGGGCTCCGGCGCCCATCTGGTCCACGAACGTCAGTATCTTCAGGGAGCGCCTCACCGCGTTGCCCTGATGGCACACAACTTCGCGAATGATATCCCGACCAGCATCCAAAAAACGAATCTCGTAGCCGGTGGGCGCGACTGCCTTCTCTGGAGTGGGCTGCAGGGCACCATTGCCATCCTGATTCCGTTCGTCAGTCGCGAGGACGTTGATTTCTTTCAGACGCTCGAGCAGCACCTGCGCACCGAGGATGCGCCGCTAGCGGGCAGGGACCACCTCATCTATCGGAGTTATTACGTCCCGGTCAAGGGTGTCATTGATGGCGATCTGTGTGAGCGGTACACGTTGCTGCCTACGGATAAGAAGATGATGATTGCTGGGGAGTTGGACAGGAGCGTTCGCGAGATCGAGAGGAAGATTTCTGTAAGTCCTCCTGGATCCAGTTCACGATTTTAATAACAAATACTAATGATGTTTTAGGATATGCGAACTCGCTCAGCATACTAAGACGGAAGATATTCTGAACCCGGGTTCGGGGTTGTATGTGTAATAACCACATTGCGTTATGTAAATTCTCTATATATGCTCCCTAGAGATATCAACGATCGTCAGCCTCAATGGTGCAACAATATAAAAAAAACTCACAAACCCATATATCTACCATTTGTATGCCCAGTTTGTGAACCATGGGCGCTCTGAACGATCACGAGCTGCGATTAGGCACTCGCGAGGCTGAGCAGTGTAGCTGCATCTCTCGCGTGGTACTTCATTTATCCACGATCCCATCCCGCCGACGAGCGAGTAAGCAGAAGCACCACACCTCCAGACTAGAAAGGATCACCTCCCATGCTCCACATCGCCGTGTGATATACCTGCGGGGTTTTCCGCTCAGTCTTTCAGTAGTACGGTGGAAGGCAACCACGCTTCTCAATCGCCAGGATAAATATTCCCGAGCTGAACACTATATTACCCCGCCATCTTCCTCCCTCACCTCATCGTCACAATCTCACCACCACCTCACATCCTCCCATCTCTCATCCATCCCAACCCGTAGAAAATGGCAAACCTATACCCCGCCCCCACAAACCATATCACCCTCAGCGACCCCGGAACGGGGAAATCCACCTTCCACTCATCCCCCAACCCCCCACCCTTCACCGATCCCCTTCCCTCCTTCCGCGTTCACTACATCTACTCCACCACTGCGTCTCCCGCAGGTGGCCCCCCGATCAAAGATGATACCGATCTGAAGAATTATGAGAGTATTGCGGCGGAGCCGCGAGTGCATTTCCCTACTGCCGGAGGGACTGGCGGGTGTCTCATTCATGTTAGTCCCCCTTTCTTAGTTTCCCATTCTCGCCGCACGCGGCACCGCGTAGAGATAACTGACAACGAATAGTTCTCGCCCAACCCCGAGCAATCAAAGGGCGCGACGCATACCACCTCTACGCTCGACTACATCTTCGTCCTCGATGGGACCATGGAGCTCGGGTTGGAGAGTGGTGAGTCGAGAATCCTGAAAAAAGGGGATAGTGCGGTGCAGAGAGCGACGACGCATTGGTGGCGGAATACGTCGAGAACGGAGCCCGCTATGATGGCGGCGGTAAGTGTAGGGATTGAGGGCGCGGTGGAGGATGAGATGAGGATTGAGGGATTGGTGGAGGGGGAGAGGAAGGAGAAGGGGGAGTAGGGGGGAAGAGATACAGGGCCAGAAGGAGGAATTGTGGTCAGTGGGGGTGATGGGATTATATATGCTTGCGACTGGTACTATATTAGGTGCTTGAGACGGTAGCTGTTTCAAATCAGAATACCAACAATTCCATAAGACATTTTTAAATAATCGGGAGTTGGAGGAGGTAATGGACGGAATTACATGGGATTTCTCTTCTCCAAGGCAACGTTATATATCTCGCCACATGGTTCCTGCGCCGTATAGGTGCAGACAGGCGCACGCGGTGGAAAAAAAAAGCGGCGCGGGTCGCCGAAAATACTCGTGCAACTCATAAGTCTAAAGAGTAATTGTAGATGACAACAGCGAATACAACAATTGAAATCTAAGTGAAAGCGTTCAATTACTCAGGCCTGGAACTAATAGGTTGGCTACTAACAAATGGAACAAAAATGATAGGTTCTATGCCTTTAAACTACAAGCAATGACCCTGAGAGATATCAGCATCTTCACATGGGTACAAAATGTGCTAAGAACCGTGCCACTTATTGTTCCAACCGCGCAAGGCGGTATTTATATTCACAGAGATGTTACTAAAAGTGACATATTTCTGCTCTTTTGGGTTTCGCTCTGTCCTCCATGACTGTCTCTGCGCATACAGCCTCTGGCAGCCCCGATTCCTTGTCGTCTGAGGAGGTGCCAGAGGATGTTTGGTACATCCATAAACCAAAGCATTCTCCGCCAGGCCCATACTCCAGGAGTGGGTTTGCAAAGGAATGACGAGTTTGTCGTTAACCTCTCACTGTCGTCGTTCTCGCTGCCGCCATCATCTTGTGGTCGTTGCTATCTCACCGTCGTCCGTTCCACCTCCTTCCTCCTGTTTCCATTCATCTCACCCTCGTCTTCCTACAACCATCATTCAATCCATATACACTCGTATATCCGCCCTGATTTCATAGTTTCTGCTCTAGTTGCAATAACAATTTACGTCCACCAACCCAGCGTCTTCTTGAGACTATATAAAGTATGCTCTAATCCCTTCATAATTTGGCTATTTATATTTTGCGGAGGCGGCAGCGAGCGGGAGTATTGATCGTGTGTTGACGCAGCTGCCGACGATGGAGGTACAGAGGGTGGTTCTTGGGATAACAGCTTCCCCTCCCCTCAAAAATATGCTGTTTCTATAGCTTTGTCGCGCGGTATTCAGTATTCGACGATGAGGAAAATGGGACTATAACCGTATATCTATAGCTTTGTCGCGCGGTATTCAGTATTCGACGATGAGGAAAATGGGACTATAACAATTTACAAAACGAGTTTGGCGCTGGCAATACGCAAGATGGGTTTCCCATACTTTGACCGACGTATGGGGTGGAGGGTGAAGTTGAATATAGGTGTGTTTTCCTTGTTGTCAGTGTCTTCTCGTCGCCGTCGTCCTTCTCGCTGTCGTTGCCACCTGTCGTCAATATTTTCACACCCATCCCCTCCCCCATCCTCTTCGTCCACCTTCCCTTAATCTTCCTTCCTACCCTCCCGCTCTCCACATACACAATGAAGGATCCCCCCCCCCCAAAAAAATTTGAGTGGTTAGGTATATATGGTATCTATCCTACCCTCCCATCTCCTCCCGTGGGCAACAGAAGTTGGAGCGTAAGAATCCCCTTCCCCTTGCCCCTTCACCACACCCCGCAATCTCCCCCCGCACCAGAAACCTAGGATATCACAATACTCCATACTCAATACTCGCCAGAGAGACATACCCACATATATCGACGTCGATGTATATAGGTATGCCCATCTAGCGTCTCACCTCTTATATCCCACCATAACACAGAATATTTCACATACAACCATGGACTCAAGAGAATTTGGCATCGCTGCTGGCGCTGGTCGCTGAATGCGACGGCTTAAAGGTTTCTGTTGATGGAAACATGATAACTAGTTGCTGTATCTTGTGAATGATTCTAAGGCAAATGCTGCTTTTATCTAACAGCACTACTACACAAAACGGCTAAACATACACGGCTATTGCAAAACTTGCCATTCGCACGCGCAAGGATTGCAGAGGCGGGGTTGAATAATGTGTATGCTGCTTCCCCGTTAGAGATGGACTCAGCGGGTGATGTTAGCGAAGGTTACAACGGCGTTCAGCGGTGACGCCGCTAGCTACTAACGCGTTTGCTACCACTAGGGTAGCGAGGCGAGAAGAGTGGCATGAGGGCGAGATACGTGAGCTTTGCGATGAGCTTGGGCAGAAGAAGGTGACACATCTCGGGACATCCTTCGGCTCCTTGAGACGCTGTTGACGAGCAATATTATCCCGAAGGAGGTCACCGACTCCTCCAATCTGGTTTCGGTCACCATCGGCCGTTTTATCTTTCCCTGTTTAATATCGCGAACTAACTCCGCAACATTCACGCTCGCATTCCTCATTCTTTCGAACATGCATTGACGTGAAAATTCAAAAACTTCCCATGGGTATTTTGGTCATTACCGCGTCGATGTTGCCCACTATGAAAGTTGGATCTATTAAAGAAAAATTTGGGCGCATAGAATCGAGTGTAAAGAGTACGACGCTATGTGACGGGTGTTCTCACGGATGTATGTGGTCAATGATTTTGGACCAAGGCAGGAACCCCCTAATGAAGCCCACCCCTTCAATATGATTAATTTCAATCTGATTAATCTCAATCCTTATCGATCAAGCAGAGGAAAATGATTCTGAATCAACAGAGAACTTATGCAATGGGCTCGGGACCACGCTACAGCCTATCAGATCAGATACAGTGCGGGTATAGACTTGGTGCCCGATATCAGAGAAAGTTTGATACGATGGTCTGCTTGACTTTACTATATGATGTCACGACCATATCTACTACATCGTCTGCCTAATATCTCTAAATTGTGTGGCATTTATTGATGCACATACCAAGAAACAACATTGGGATGGATGGGAGACGAGTAAAGCGTCGGATGCCCAAAGAATGGACTCGTTGAGGGTATGCCTACTGAAGTCCCATTCCATCTCCAAAATGTGGATGCCAACCTACAACTTCGAGGCCGGCAGCCTCGCAGCAATCCACACCGCTTTTCCAGTCGCCAACACCTTCCCATGTTGATCCTTCATGCTCGCCGTAACGAAGAACTTCCGCCCTACCACCTTGTCCACCACAGCCGTCACCAACACATCCTGCGGCGTTTTAATTGCCGCTAGGAACCTCGTCGTCATCTCCCCCGTGAAAACTGCAAACCCAGCCGCCCCTTCATTCTCCCCGTGAAACTCCTGGTCCGGCACATTGATCAGCCCGCCATGGATATTGTACGCCAGGACCAGCCCCATCGACTCATCAAACAACGTGCAAACGACGCCTCCATGCAGAGTATCTGAAAATCCATTCAGATCTCCCTCCAGCCGCACCAGACTGTGCATCTCTGTCAGAATCTTCTCCTTCCCGCCAGAAGTCGGATCCATGGAGAGTCGCCCATGGAAGCACAAGTACCGCGCAAAGGTGCCAGGCGTGGCGAGGATTTTGGCATAGAAATTGCTCTCAGAGCTGGACTTGACGTTGCGGGCGCGGCAGGGGATGACGATTTGTCCGCCCTGTGTGAGGAGCGCCCGCGTCCATGTAGTGGTCATGTAATGCTGTAAGTCCCTCTGCTCGGACGCCGACAGACCGGCTTTCACGGTAGGGTTTGTGCTCATCTTTAGAGATTTGAAAGCTCCTGGAAAGTTACAAGGTGCTGGGTAACTCATGGATTTCAATTTATAAGGGGTGCTGTATGAGCTTTGACAATGATATATATCACGCTGGACTACCATCACACCCGGTCCTAGCTGATTACGTTGGATTATAGTCTATTAGATCCTGACCTTTTTACGATTTCTACGAGTTTATGCTAAGCTACCATCTAATTGGTTTCTCTCGTCGCTCGAATGTATGGTGAATTTTCTGGATATTATGTAACTCACTAATCTTAATGGTGCTACCACAGTGTCAGCGTACCTGCCAAGGTGACACATAAGAGCCAAGAAGCCCTATAGACTTATTGTTACGGCACAGCATGACATTAGCCTTGGCAGACGAAATAACTTCGCGAACGAGATATGGTCACAGAACAATGATCGCGGTGAAGGCGCGATCAGCGCTTCTCAAGAAGATTTTGTCTCAAGCTCTCAATAATCATCTGAATTATCTTACAGGTTAGAAGCGAGCAAGGCCTGGCAAGATTGTGTCGTATTTGGAAGATATTCTACCTGGTCGCGAAATCACCTCTATGATTCCCTCAAAATCTCCTGCGGAGCTATCTAGCTATGGACCGAGTATCGACATGTTATTGCAAGAGTCTATTTGGGCCCTCGGCATACTGGCTGTATGTAAATGTTAGAATCTGCGCACAGTCACCAAGAAAACTTTTGGGCTGGACAAATACCGTATATTACCCAACGTCGATCGATCCACTAAACGCCACTTTCGCAATAATCTATAATTCATATTCCTCAACCCCGCTAGGAGTGCTGAGGTGAGATAATTCTGCTAGGGTCAATTACTCTGTCTGTCAGCAGAGTAGTTGACTCCAGCAGAGTAATTGACTCACCAGAGTGATTGACCCCAGCAGAGTAATTAACCCCAGCAGAGTAATTGATTCTAGCAGGATTATCTCACCTTATCATTTCTATTTAGTCTGAAACCCGGTGATTTACAGTCTGACCAGTGATCACCAGTTTCCATTCTCAAAAAAATCGGCAAATTTAGAACTAACATCAAATTTTCAACAAGGCTTCTATTATGGAAATGATTGAGAAGAAAGAGCGCCTACGGGTGATTACTGTTGGAGGTTCAATCACAGGACTGACTCTGGCACACTTTCTATACCATAGCGATATCGATTTCGTGGTCCTCGAGTCCTATAGCAAGGATGCTCCACAAGTTGGCGCGTCGATTGCCATTCTTCCCAATGGCGCGGGAATCCTCGATCAGCTAGGCATCTTCGATGATATATTTGCTATGGTAAAGCCGTTGGCGAATGTCTTGAGTTGGACTAGTGGACGGAAGAAATTTCGTGAACAGAGACGCACCCGCTCTAGCTGAAGCTCGGTACGCTCAGCCGACTTAGAATGCGTAATGTACATACTAACCTTGTGCCCTAGAACTGGATATCCTATCTTATTCCTGCCGCGTCGCGATCTGTTGAATGTTATCTATGACCACGCATCTGACCATCAGCATCGACATAAGCGACTGTCCTCCAAAGAAAGCCGCAAGTCTGCGCTGTAGCGCAGGCACGACGAGTACAATCCGCGCGGATTGTACCTACGTGAATTTGTCACGGACCGCCCAATTGAGCACGGCAGTCCGGACCTCCTCCCACGAGGAAAACAGTTGGCCGTCCTCAGGAATGGCCAACTGGGCCGCTGACGACATTGCGGCAGCAGGTCCACCAAGAACCTCTCAGATGATACCGAATGTGCTGGTCGTGCCACTAAACAGCTCACCGACGAAGGCAGACAGGTAGTGGTCGTTGCACACTCGTACGGTGAATGGTTGGCACTGGTTCGGTCAAAGACCTAAGCTATGGGCAACGCCGAGCTGCAAGATGCTAGATAGCCTGTCCATAAGTGATAAGTAATAAATTATATTTGATATGCTATATGGATGTTTTAATTCGACGGAAATATTTGCATCAAGATTTACAAATTAAGCTCTTTACCAGTCGCACTTGCGATGGCAAACTTAACCTGCTCCAGACATCCACCAGGGACGACTACCTCCTGCCCCTCCCCCATAACCTCTGAAAAATGCTCAAGATAGTCCTCTGGACTCCTTTGATTTGTGCCCTTGAATGTCGCCAGCGCCGTCCGCGCAGCCCTCCCAGCGCCTGCACTAAACGACTCACCAGACACAGGTACCTCCTCGGCGCACAAGGCAATAGCGAACTGCGCCACTTTGTCCAGCGCGAAGAATTCGTCGCTCACCTTCTTCATGTTCGGGTCCAAATCAGCCATTCGCGTCGAAGCCGAGGGCTGGATCGCATTAATCTTGATGCCATGTCTCGTCGAGAACCTGCCTAGGTCGCGCGTCAGGGCAAACACGGCGCCTTTCGACGCAGCATAGCCACCGTCCCCGCCCATGCCAAAGCCATAGATGGTGTCAGAGCTAGTGTTTAGGATGCGGCCGTACTTCTGGGCCTGCATGACGGGATAGACGGCGCTGGTGCAGAGGATGGTGCCGAGTGCCGCGATCTCAATTGTCCGCATGAAGAGCCCCGAGTCGACGGCAAACTCGCCATTCTCCTTGCCAAACATTCCGGGGATGCCAGCGTTGTTGATGAGGATGTGCACAGTACCAAATTGAGCGATGGCGGCGGCAACCATGACTTCCACCTCCTCCTTGATTGAGACATCGTGGCCGGATGCCAAGGCTTTGCCGCCGCAGGCGATGATCTCGTCAACAACAGACTGGGCTCGCGAGACAGAGCCGCGCTCGCCTGCCATGCTTCCACCATAGTCGTTAACGACAACTTTGGTGCCGTAGGAGGCTAGCGCAATTGCATACTCGCGGCCGAGGCCACCGCCGGCGCCCGTGACGATGGCCACCTGGCCGTTGAGGGAATTGAGTTTTATTTGAGCTGCCATGATTGTGAGGATTACTTCTGAGCGTCTGAGGAGATTGTCACATTAGTGGGTGAATGAGGGTACACTGCCTCTGCCTGACTTATGACTATTATTTCAGCACCGTTGAGAGGCGCCTCTCCGCGACCCATCTTTCCACATCTTCTCCTCTTTTCTCCTTCTTCGACGCGGACAACATCGCGGTCGAAATCAGAATGGTACATGCAGGGGTGAGGTCCCGGATGCCTGTCCTACCCCGCAGCTTGGCTATTTGGTGCATTGTGGGGAAGTGGAGATGCGGAGGAAATTCGCATCAACTTTGCTATTTGGTGGATTGCGGGGAAGTGGGGATGCGGAGGAAATTCGCATCAACTTGTTCCCGTGTATCCATCTTGGCAAGGGTGCTTATGGAATTGACGCGGTAATTACGGCTACATACATACTAGTTCTTATGATGTCTGGTAAACATGGTGCCGAGAGTCCGGTTAAAGAGATTGCAGGATTACAGTTATCTTTTATCGAGATTAGAGAACTCCAACCGTGGCCGAGGATGTTCACAGTAGTATAACAGGTTTGTATGACATGGTGGCCATTTTATTATAGTTACCTCTGTTTGGACCTCGCACTGCGTTAATGACCTTGCAAGCTTTCACTGTATTGACATCTGTTGACCATCCCCCCCCCCCCTTTTTTTTTACTAAGGGAAAGCATTCTCCTTTGCAGTTGAAGAGGAGACCTCACGATGATGCTGTGTGGACGCCGAGCCTGGCTATCAAAATCACTGCCAGCGAAGAGATCTAGCATAACATTCTCACATCATATTTACCGTAATTTGCAATGTAAACGAAGCTTTGCCTCCCAATCTCAGGTACAGTTGCCTTCACTCCCCTCGCCACCAAAGCAATGACGCCAGGTCTAGAGTTGACTCTGACAATCTATTACAGGCCGCGGAATTCGATAGGACATACGACGTTGTCGTCGTTGGTTCAGGCTGTGCAGGCCTCACAGCTGCGACCGTGGCGGCAAAACACGGGTTAAAAGTGCTCGTTGTAGAGAAGACCAAGTACTTTGGCGGCACGACGGCATATTCTGGAGGCGGTGCATGGATTCCAAACAACCCACACCAGCCGGCCATCGGTGTGCAAGATTCAACTGAGCAAGCTGATAAGTATCTTCGCAATGTCCTCGGCGATCTGTATGACCCTAAGAGCATCAGAACTTTTCTGAAGTCGGCACCGGAAATGGTGAGATGGATGGAAGACAATACGACGATGAAATTCAAGCCGGTGCCATTACCGGACTATCATATCACAAAAGAGGGAGCCACAGTCGGACGCACAATACTCACCGAGGAGTTCGACGGCCGAAAACTTGGACGACGAATCAAAGAGATAAGGTATCCCCTTCAAGGCTACTCAGCTTTCGGAACAATGCAAGCAGATGCTGGCGATCTTGGGACCCTTTCAAGCCCATTTAGCAGCATCAAGAACTTCACATTTAGTGCTAAAACCATCATCAGATATGCCACAGATCTTCTTGCATATGGCAAAGGTACCTACATGGCAAATGGCAATGCACTGGCGGGGCGCCTAATGCATTCTGCTCTGCAGCAAAATGTCGAGATGTGGAATAATGCGCCTGCCGTTCGCACAATTGTCGAAGCTGGCAAGGTAGTCGGACTTGTCATCTCGAAAGATGACGGAAGACCGGTAGCCATTCGTGCGAACAAGGGAATTGTTCTCGCGTCTGGTGGCTTTGGCCGCAACATTGAAGAGGCAAAGAAGTATGTGCCTCATGAGTGGTGTGCACAGCCCCGAGGGAACGTCGGTGATGGCAAGCGCATGGGTATCGAAAGCGGCGGGGTGCTCGCCGAGCGAAACCCGGAAAACGCCATCTTTGCGCCAATATCATTATTACGTCCGGCAAACGGCCCTGTCCGCCGGTACCCTCATTTCGCTCTTGATAGGTCAAAGCCCGGATCCATTATCGTAGGTCCCGATGGCAAGAGATTCGCGAACGAGTCTGAACCGTACCAAGAATTCGTCAGCGTCATGCACAAGAAAAAGATCGAGAAGGCATACTTTATTGCTGATCGTCGATTCCTGCGCAAGTACGGCATGGGCATGGCTCTCCCTGCTCCATATCCTATCTGGAAGCTTCTTAGCCAAGGCTATCTCATCCACGCGCCAACACTCGTTGAGCTGGCACAAAAACTTGACATTTCTGCTGACGCGCTCGCCGAGACTGTGGCGCGGTGCAACAAATTCGCCGAGACGGGCGTTGACGCCGAGTTTCACCGCGGCGAGAACATCTACGACAATTTCTATGGCGATGCGGGAGTCACGCCGAATCCAAATCTAGGGAAGTGCGAGACAGGCCCGTTTTACGCGTTGCCGCTGTATCCAGGCAATGTGAGCACGATGTTTGGCCTCAAGGTAGACGAGGATGCAAGGGTGATTGGCAAGGATGGTAACCCAGTGGAGGGACTGTTCGCTGTGGGATGTGATCAGAATTCTGTTATGCGTGGCGCCTACCCTGGCGGTGGGTCAAGTATCGGGCCGGGTATGACTTTTGGATATCGTGCAGGCTTGTTTTTGGCAAGCTAATGAAGATAGCTAGTTCTTGTGATCATTACAAAGCTGTTGTAAAATATTATATACGCCTAAGCGCAGCTTAATCTTCTTATTATATAATTAAACCTTAAGGACTAATCGCAACGATTGCTGTATCCTTTATCGGAACATCACGAATGTAAATTTGTTATATATTTATTCTGTTGTTGTAACTAATTTTATCTAGTTTCATAAATACCTTTTTAACTAGAGGGGCGCTTTTTAATGTATTATGTAGCCCCCATCGATCTATAAGAAAATTAGACCATACATCGAAGTTAATGCTGGAAAAGACACCAGAATGATCTTACCGCAAGACTTATGCCGGTGATATAGCTTGCACGATCACTTGCCAAGAAGACAACACCATCTGCAATCTCCTGTGGACTGGCAAGCCTGCCCATAGGCGTCTTGTCGATGCTCACTTTGAGCTACGCATGGACATTAGCCATGCCCGGACATGCTGGGACGGAGCTGCTCTTACAATTTCCCGAATAGCCGGAGTAACGAGTGGAGTATCAACAAACCTTGCATACAGGATCAATATTGACTCGCTGGTAGACGAGTGCGTGGAGAATAGGAAGGGATGGGAAAATCTTACCCAGGACAGACAGTGTTCACACGGATGCCTTTCTTCGCGAAATCCAACGCATCCGTCTTTGTCAAACCCGTTAGAGCTTTGAATAAATTAGTCGAGCTGTTATATCCATGGCACATTTTTGTTCTGGGATACATACCGTGCTTCGACATGGTATATAGAGCATTCTGCCGGACGGCAAGAAGACTAAGAACGGAACCAATGTTGATGATCGAGCCACGAGCTGGCGTTCTTCCTGCACTGCATAGAGCAGATATAATGGTTAGACACTATTAGAGCAATATGGTGATAGAGGGACGCTGGAAGATAGCGGCTTACGGAGCAGATTCCTGCAGTGGAAGTGGCTCTTGCCTCAACATTTGCTTCAGTGCGGCTCTCTCACACAGCCAGACCCCCTTCAAATTCACGCTCATAATGCGTTCCAAAACTGTCACATCGCTCTCTGTTGTCGGCACTAATGGCCCACCAATTCCTGCGTTATTAACCACGTAGTCGAGTCTGCTGAACCTAGAGACTGCTTTTTGGAAGGCAGCTTCTACTTGCGCCTCGTCTGCTAAATCGCATGTCAGTGCTTGGAACTCTACAGCAGGAAACAAAGAGGCCAAGCTCGCAGCAACAGAGTCGAGCGCCGATACAGAGATGTCGACGCCCGCGATTTTGGTGACGCCGTCGCGCGCGAACTGCTGCACAATTGCTTGCCCAATCGACCCGCCGGCGCCAGTGACGAGCGCGACTCTGCGAATGGGTTCAGCAGTGACTTAGACAGAGTGAGAAGGATTAGAGGTACCCTTGAAGATCTAAGCTCATAGTTTGGCTCTTGGATTGTAACGAGAAGGTCGGTAGCGGAAAGCGAGTGAAGTAAGAGGTACAAGGTTTGATATTAATAGATTCATGTACCTAGACGATGTCTATATATACGTGAGCAACAAAAATGCGGGGTACAATCCGCTCTACTACGCAAAGCTTCCTTAGTATTTGGAGGACCCAGTTTCAAAAGGACCGCATCAATTTGGACTATAATCTCCGAAATTGGAGCGACAGGTCTAAAGCAAGTAGGCCGTGATACACAGAACTAGTTATGTCGAGGACCGGCACAATGATGAGTACTTCGGTTTAGAGGATGGGAGTCCCAATTTAATACGTTGTTAAGTCTATCTTGTTAAAGATTCCGTACTCTCCACCCTTTTCAATCCTTGCAATATCGACTGAGAATGCCATTCCTAATCTATAATGGAATGCCAACAGTAAATCCGCCATCGACCGCAATATTTTGACCAGTAACCCACTGTGCCTCATCAGTGACTAGGAAAACCACGACATTTGCAATATCGTTTGGCTCCCCCAGTCGTGGCCAAGGGGTGCCCTTCTTCATTTCTGAAATGATATTTGGATCTTGAAAATTCGTGCTCGACATCGCCGTTCTCACTACGCCTGGGCAAACCGCGTTGACGTTGATACTATCTTTTGCGTGATCTAACGCCACATTTCTCGTTAACATGCAAACAGCGGCTTTAGATGCAGCGTACGTTGCTTCACGTCGAATGGCGACAATTCCGGCGCTGGAGGAAATGTTGACAATGCGGCCACGAGATCCGGATTTGGGGTCTATTGGTTGAGTGAGGAATTGCTTGATTGCTTGGCGCATCGATGTAGCAACACCCTTGCCGTTAATTCCCATCATGGCATCCCACTGCTCATCCGTCTCTTCGACGAAGTCTCGTAGGGGAAGCCAGAGGCCAGCATTGTTCACGAGGATGTCCAGCTTGCCACACTCCTACACCCCGTAAACCTCCCCATCAGTCGTTGGTTCTCACTGTGGACGGAGAAGGGAAGCGATAAAAAGTGGGAGACCGACCTTGATAGCAAATTCAATGAGGCTGAATATTTCTTCCGTCTTGCCCATATCACATTTCTGGAAGTGTGACTTGGCTCCGTTGTTTCTGATCACCTCGTGAGTCGGGATATCCTTGTCTTCCTCAAACCCTCCCTTTGCAGCTTCGGGCTTCAAATCAGAACAGACGACAATTGCTCCTTCTCTTGCAAGTGCTAGGGCAATAGCTCGTCCCATGCCTGAAGAAGAGCCAGTGACAATAGCGACTCTGTCGTGGAGTCGGCCGCTGCCATCGAGCTTATACAATGCTGGTAGAGACATTCTGAGTGCGATAGAGTCGTACGTTCGTGCAGGCAGTCACGAACTGTGTTTGTGTAGGAATGGGGTTGAGTCCGCGCAATAGAGTAATTATGTCCTTGATACATATGTACATATGAGAACATTGTGCCATGGTCTCCACAGGCTTGAAGCTGACAAAGATGTGAAGAAAGTGGGGGCGAGACGGTGGTTGTGTGCGGGGTAACAGAGTGTCCCTGCATGCCCCTACGTAGCCCATCGCCCATAGTATGTGCGTGCCCCAAATCTCTGGTAAGGGCAAGGTCCATAGCGGATCTTCGGCACTAAAGCCACGGACCAAATTCGGGGCGTTTGGATATCTGTCGATCGGGCGGAAAATGTGGAGATGTAATGGTACAGTAGTTTGTGTCAACGTTGGCACATTCATCCTTTTACCCCTCACTCAGTCCGACAGGTTCGTTGTGGAGCCTTCAATTGCGGAGATTATAAAACCCCGAGGCTTTAAGGACATGTACAGTACAATGAGAAGCGCTGTGCTAAGGTAGTCTCACTAGTAGAACTCGGAATCATTGCTTTCTTTTTCTTCTCCTGGAAATCCGAGAAACTAAAGAAGAAGACTAAAATTATCTCACATTGTAACCATGATGTCTCAGCCAGCATTGCAAATTATCATTTGGCCCGTGCGCCCGCATCACACAGATGCCGAGATCGATGCAGACATCGCAGATGGCCTGAATCTCCTTCTGGGGTACAAAGCTCTCCCTTCACAATCTACCCCTTTGCCTCGGAGACCTGACTGACGCAAAATACAACAGCGCCGACGGCCTCATTGGCAGTTGGCAAGGAAAAAAGTATGAAGAGCGATTCACACGCGTCTACCTCCTGCTCTGGTCCTCCCTCGCTACTTCGCACACCTTCTTTACCTCACCAGCCTACACTGCGTTCCACAAACTCATCCAGCCTGCCATGAACGGTCGCACAATCACGTGGCAACAGCACGCTTTGCTCTCACACTCTGCCATTTCCTCCCGCCAGAACCTGGATAGCATACTATCCAGTCCCGCTGTCGAAGTCGCTTGGACGAAAGTGGTCGAGGGTGGTGTGGCCGGGTACTACGAGCGCTTCAACGAGACTGTCGTCGGTGTCTTGGGCGAGGAGCCGGGCTGTGATGGCTTCTTCATAAGCCCGCTCATCGAGAACCCGCAGGACCAGATGCTGTTGATTAACTGGAAATCCGTCGATGTGAGCATACTTCCGGAAGAGAAATCTTGAGTAAAGGTTGCGAAATCTGACAGAGAGAATAGGCGCACCACGAGGATTTCGAGAAGAAACCTGGGTTCAGGGCATGCATTGATTCCCTGATGGATTATTATAAGGAGTTTGTCGTGCCGTGGCATATAGTTGACCTCAAGCCGATAGGCAAGAGCTGTTGAGAACAAGAGCTCTCGAGAACAATAATACTTTCATCAATTAGATTATTGTGTCTAAATAATCACCGTACATATTAGTGATAGCCCTTACACTGTTGTAGTATTTTATATGATTTAGAATCCCCAGGATGTACCCTGTGGCATTGTCTTGATGCGACACACTTGAACTATGCACCATGGTTCTTCATAACCCAGCTGGGTTCCCTCAAAATACCCAGCCCTTTCCCGAATAATCAAAAGCCAGTTACCAGTCGACCTTTACTCATGGCCGACCTTTATGACAGTCCTCAATCGCTGCGAATATCTCCCGCCAGCGTCGCAGCATTCCCGCATTAAGACTCCCCGCAATTTCGCATCAATGCACATCAATGCTATGTGAGACACGATAGATGATCCGGCCGGTGTTCGACCGCTCTCTAATTTACACCGTAGATGTAGCAGCACCACCATGGAGAGTGCGTTAGAGTTCATGTCACGGTGGGATTAAGAGTTGGAATATCTGGATTGACAGTATATATGATCCCTAAGACCCCCCTAAGATTCCTGTTTTGCTAGTCAACACTTTACAAGTAGCTCCGAGCCTTGCTATCGTTTACTTCTAATTAATAGTGCATATGGTGATTTTCATAACTCATCCAAAATTGTCTTGATTTGGCTGCAATGCCCCTCAGTTCAACTGAAACAGTCTTTAATCGAAAGGACAGAGGCCAACTATGTGAGGCGGCAAGAGTAGGATTCTAAGGGCAGATCACTGAGGCCATGTGTGCGGCAGGCAGGGAGAGCGACGTGTTTCGGAATGGCGAGAGGTACGGGAGTTTGGGTTTTCGCATTGCCGGCACTGCAGTGTAGCTCATCGCAACAAGATGGCGTGTTCGGAAGGGGCTTGTTCGCTCATTAAACTGGCAGACCAAGCCCAATATAGGTTTGAATGATGCAACTTAAGAACCCCAATTGTTGTGGTCAACGGCACTCGATGTTCGAAACTGCTGGACGCCGCGACGGCTCCTTGGTGGGTTCTCTCAAACTCATGAGGTTAAACATTTAAGTATTTCTCTTCATTCGATGAAAGATCCGGAGAGTAAGCCATTCAGGTAGTACGGCAGATCACCATTTCCGCCATAGTCGAAACCGAACCCAGTACTGTCGATCACCGCCCTAGATGACATGGAGGGACCATAGACTCCGTCCAACTCTGACAGAGTTGCATTCGTTTGCTGCATATATGCCGACAGGTGCTTTGGTTGATTCTGGTTCTGGTATAGCCATTCTTCGCCAAGGCTCTGTAGTGCAACGGCCCCTTCTTCCTCAACTGTGCGAGATGGCTGCTCATTCGGATACTGGCATACGTTTCGTGATTCCGCCAAGTCACGCATACCAGAGCTTTGCTGTGGTCGCTCCGCCGTCTTTGGCTCACCGAGGTGACGAAGCTGGGCGTCAAGCAGATCCAAGTTCATCTGTAAAGCCATTGATGTCTTCCAATGATCAATGAACTGACTATAGTTCAACCTCAAGACCTTGAAGTTCGAGTGCACTAGACTCTTACTCGTTCCAAATGGGCAGAAAGCTCCGAAGACAAGCTGTATCGCGGCTGCGAGCCAGACAGTAGACGCGACGAAGGGATTCACATATTTGATATGAGAATCGGCGCTTCGGTTGATGAGAATAACAATACTCTCAGCTGCTTCCATGCAGCGTTTCAACGCTTGTCGGTCGAGCATTGGTAACTTTTGCATCTCTTCGGAATTTTGCAGCTTATCTTCGTTTGGATGATCCCTTGATGCCGGACTCTCGAAGACAGTATAGTGGTGGATCATGAATTTAGTCAGCTGCGTCATCATGTGAATTGCATAACGGGCGCTATGACGCTGCCGAACAGCGACTACAGATTCAGGATCCGGAGAGCTAAAGGTCAAATACTCATCTCTGTACTTCAGATCGGAAGGTAGTGCCATGGTGAAGCAACGCAACGAGTTTTCCAAAACTACTAATCGCTCAGAGATTGCCTTGAATTTGCCACTATCAGGGGCATTGTTGGGCATAGAGGTCCAAGTGTTGCTACTTTGTCCATCAAGGTGCAATACACCTCTCGGATTTGACAAGACCTGTGCTTCCCGCATCAAGGAGTTGACAACAATAAACCACGCTTTCGGTGCCTGGTTATTCGTGTTCTGCAAGGCACCCCAGCGGTCGATGGGCATCCTTTCCAGGAAGCAGCTCCTTTGTACTTTTCCTTGAAACCATGCTATATCCTCGGAAGGTAGATAGACTTCAATTTGGGTCCAATCAATAGATGTTGGGCATCGTCGAATGGTGCTCGCGAAGACGTCCATTTCCCAAATGGCCCACCAGGCTCGTCGGCGTTCTTCGTTATTAGACCACTTTTCTGCATCTGCCTCTAAACAATGGGCGTCTTGATTGCCTTTATCCGTGTCGATGAGATGCAAATATAGTTCATATGCTATCCTTACACACCGTCCAAGAGCGCGCCATGCACGGCCTCGCACGCCACAAATGAGTTGTTGGAATGTTGTAAGAATCATCGCCTGGAGCAGGTTAAGGCTTGGTGTTTCATCTGCACACTCAACCAATGCTTGATCAATGAAGCTAAGTGCCATATCGAGGAATTTTTCATTCATTGTAGTATTGGGATGGTCAAATAAGTTGCCTTGCGCACAGGTTTCGGTCCCCTGCGCTTCAAAACGTACGGAGTAGGCAAACATGGAAGCCAAGAGAGCATTGAGCTCTGTTGAAGATGTAATGGCTCTTAGCTTCGCGTCGAACGTTGGTTGCCGGAATAATGAGAAGGATGTCATATTGGCGAAATATAGCTTGATTCTACAGAGAACATTGATTTGATAAGTCTCTGATCAACCTTTGCATCCGATGGTATATTCAGTACAATATATTACTCACAGGCTTTGAATCTTCATAAGTGGGATGTTCAAGGCATAACTAGCCCTTTCCATCAATATCTGCTCGGCGCAGGTATCGCCATCGGTCTCGGAAAATCCGTTTCTTGTGCTTCCTGCTTCAGGGCTTCCATTCTTATTGCTTGCTTCATGCGAAGGATGGATAATGAAAGAGAGATTGTGCATGCTTAGTATATCCGATCTTGGCGTACTGCTTGCTGCCGTTAGCACTGGCGATGCCGGCGCTATTTCTCTCATATTCGAAGGCTCGGGGCCTAAACTTTGCATCATAGCAATTGATTCAGCGCGGCGCACTCCTTGCGGATATGTAACACTATGCATAGTATTTGGGTACCGTCGATGAGTGTCACTTTCGGGTGATGGCACAAGATCGTGGTTCGTGGCCTGGTCATCTTCGCAGACGATATCCCATTCGTCACTTGTTTTCGCCTTCTTGCGACGGCGTGATTGGCCTACCAATGCCATTATTACATATTCCTAGGAAATTTGGAACTGAGATTATTTCAGCACTTACCAAGTTTCGGGCCTGGCTTAAGAGGACCGTCAGGATATCGGCAAACTTGTGATGATTTCACGCATACTAAGCACTGCGGAACCTCACGATCGCTACAAGTAGAACAGTTACTCTCTGCGCCCATCAGCAATCGGATGAGTAAGGGTACCATTTGATTTTGCGTCTGACGATAGCGTTAGCGCTTCTAATGTTAAGTACAATATCGTTTTCTTTGACAAGAATCCAACATGGATTGCTTACCTACGACACGACTCGCATGCCAGCGTTGGCTGCGGCATTGCTTCTGACTGTTCTTGTTCCTTCTCAAATGTGGAAGCCTCCCTGGCCTCTCGATTGGGGCGTATTGGTTCCATCTAGGTGTCCTCTCGAATCTTCTTCGATCTAAAGCTCGCCGTTCCTGTTCTCCTCCTAGATCGTAGCCATTAAGCAGGACTATGTGAGAATATCATCAATCATGGCTGACTACGTGTAAGAGCTCGAAATTCCACATTCCACATTCCACATTCCAACCATACGTGTAACCGAGAGATAGGTAATCGATGTTTAACCCCAAAATCGTTCACGCAAGGTAACATACAGTATATGCGGGGATGCGGGGAACCCTGACACGTTCCGCAACTTTGGTAAGCAATTTGCCAAGCGTCTTGCCATGCGTCTTGCCGGCTCATCCGGACACTGAGAAATGCATTGACAAATCAGAGTTATGGGATAACAGACAAACGCCGAGCTATGTTAGCTTCATTGTCTACTTCCCGTTACTGTACCATGTTTACTATTCATTTGCGATTCCGCAACTTCGGACTAATTAATTCGATAGATGCAGGGAATTCGTCTTGCCAAGGAGAATGATCAAGGGTGGATCTAGGTGAAATGCGAGTATTTGGGGTACTGTTTAGGACTTTACTACCAAGATGACAACATCAGTGTAAGGATCTTCGATGAACAGGGCAGTACGAGGTCACGTTCTCATTCGGATACGCGTATATAGATCCTGTAGATTAGGGAGACTGAACACTGACGTTCCTCTGAAGGTCCGCGTTCCTACTATATACTACGGCCTCACGTGTTCTTCGGCCTGACGATCCTCTGGTGACATGCTCGAGACAACCAGCCTGTTGTAGTCACATGATTTCACGTGATCTCTCCACCATACCACAGGGCAAATTAGATAGCAATACATGCATTTTTATTATTCAATAGCATTTAACCCTGCTTCCTCGTTCTTGGGATGTAACTTAATATCCGAACGGAACGGTTGGATCTTCAGGCCTCGCTCTGTTGCTCAAAATGTCTCACCTCTGTTCCCATCTTCTGCACCTCCGCATCTGTCATCTGGTCCATCTCCACCTCAACCTTATCGCCGAATGCCCTGTTCACCTCTTCTAGTGTTAAGCCCTTCGTCTCTGGGAAGAAGATCCAGATGATGGGGAAGAAAGCCAAATTACACGCCACGAAGATAAAGCTGAACTTCCAAGTGATCGCCTCGAGCGCAATTGGTGCGGTCTGGGTGAACATGACCGTGATAGCATTAGCGCAGAAGAGCGCAATGACCATGCCCTTTGCGCGGATCTTGGTAGGCAGCACCTCCGCGGCATAGGCATAGGGTGACGCATTGAAGGTTGCTCCGAAGAAGAAGATGAATATCATAACCATGGAGACCCCAGCTTTGCCCCACGAGTTAGAAGCGGTCTCACCGAATTTAGCGGAGAACGCAGCGAAGAGTCCTAGGCAGACAGAGAGGAGGATGAGACCTGAAAGGAACAGAACCCTGCGGCCAGCATAGTCGATCAACGAGAGATTGACAATACCACCGATAATAAGGCATATCTGGAAGACTCCGGCCATTAACAGAGTGTTGCGTGGCGAGAAACCCAGGCCTGAGTACAAGGTTGACTATTTGCCGAATTAGAATCAATCGTTTCCGACTGCAATGCTTACGCGATTCGAGTACATACCTGGTAAGCTTGGATGGTTTGAGCGCCGTTGGTTTGCACGCATGTCATGGCTACGATGGCGATCAACACGCGCTTTCTCTCGCTTGCATTGGTGAAGAGATGAGTCCATTTACTAGTCTTCATTTCTTGAGCTTCGACTGCTGCCTGGGCAGAGATCTGGAGATACTCTCTCTCCCAGAAGAGAGGATCCTCACTGTCATCGTGAAGGCGTGCGAGGATTACTTTGGCTTCCTCGTGTCTATTCTTAGATATCACTAACTCTGTTAGTCTATAGCTTGTGCGTAAGGTCTTGAACCACTCACACCAACGGGGAGAGAACGGAATGTAGAAACATCCAAAGATGAGGACAACGGCAGGCAAACACTGAAGGCCGATTGGGAAACGCCTAGGATAAATCAGTATATCTACTAGTTTTTCTCTCTTACACAAGGGCAGTGCACATACCAAGAGAATGACTCATTTGTCGAAAAATTGCACGCATATCCCACCCAGCTCGCCAGGCCACCAGAAGATGTTAGAGTAACAATCTGGAAACTAACCATGCGTCCTCTCAGATGTGGAGGAGCAATCTCTGCCTGATATACGTTGACGACCAATAGCATCACACCGGAGGCCATACCGCCAATAACACGGCCGGCGAAGAAGGTTGGAAGGTTCTGAGCAACAGTCTGTAGGATAGCACCAACCAGAGCAATGCAGGCGCCGATTTGGATGGTGCGCTTGCGACCGATGCTATCCGCGAGGAATGTAACGAAGAGGAGGCCCACTAGGAGACCGCCATAATAGGAGGAGACAATGGCGCCAAGGACGGTGGCATTAGGTTTGAAGAAGTTTATGAAGCCTGCCTGGCCAAAACTGATTCTCTGTTGTCAGAGGAGTGGTTGGTAATATTAACAGGGAAGATACTCACGTTGAGGCGATGATAGCAGAATCATAACCATAAATCATGCTGCCCGAGCCGGCAATGCCCGCACAGAGCCAGTTGTACCCTCGTCCCATGGTGATCTGTCTACGATTTTCTTCTTTTTGTCGTTTATATATGAAGACAGTCTTCTACACAAAATGTTATACTCACCGATCATCCAAATGGATACATCGATCAGTACTTATATCAGATATGAATCTAGTCGATTCTCAAAATGTACGCTAAAGCTTAAGTAGCTCCCCACAACTCGGTCTGGTCCCTCTTGCACACATGGCCCGTACTTTCGGGAGTCTGGGGTAATGCAGACTAAAGTGGAGACCTTAGAATCTCACCGCATTGGGGCTAATTTCGTTAGGTCAGATTTCGGACGATCTTTGAGTGGTTGGTTGAATCCGGGGAGCGGGAGTGCGGGGAGTGCCAAATATGCCAATAAGTGCGAAGAGGACGCGGAGGGAATGTACCACGGGAGGAAGAATTATGAACTGTCCGATAGCCGTCGCATAATTCGGGAAAATGCGTATAAGTCTTCACTTTAGTAATATGGACATCTATTTTTCTTTCCATTTTTCCTTTGCATCTTTCCTCAGCCCTACTGTCTACGTGTATGTGCTCCTAAGTAGCTCCTAAGCTCAAAGTGATCGCGTATCGTATCAAGACTGGATCTGAGTTGCCGAACTATCTGAGCGAGCATGCGCCTAGACTCTCTTATTTACAAAGGCACTTACCAACTTACTCGCCTGTGCGCTGCTTTTAGTGAAGCCACCTCGGTCGTATACTTGAGCAGGTGTCGGGTTATACTGCCTTTAGAGTAGTGTGGGACTATGAGTGTCCGTATTAAGTTGCTAAACACTAAGTAATGGTAAACACTCATACAATCAATGTGATTCATTGGCCACTACGCGCAATTATAGCTACACGCTCAGATCAAATAGCCATGTATAGTTGCTTTGAAATCAATCTTGCTCTACAACAATTCTTTCCAAACTCAACAACAAGATAACAATAGCATTTGGTTCTTGCATTCATCTTATACGTGTCTATTGGTCGAATTTGTGGTACACCAACTCTTCATCTCTATGTACATATTTCCATGCTACCCTTAGTTGAACTGCTCGAGAAACTTATGCGCTGCTCCCAGTTCCTCCTTAATGACCTCCACATGCTTTGCGCTGCGTGGCGTTATAGTCACTTTGAATGGCAGCGGCGCTTGCAGAATCCCTGGATTATAAGCATCTGGATCCAATGGCATCAACTTGCCAGTTATAGGATCAGTGGGTTCACTAAATTCAAACGCCCACAGGAGTTTGGCTGCGATGCGCCACATGTTGCGCTCAGCGAGGTGCATGCCCGGGCAGATACGCCGTCCAGCGCCGTATCCATAGTGGTCGCGGCCCTGCCAGTCGGCGCTGCCAGCATAGTCGTTGGCAAGCTTCTGGTGGTCGAGGTAGCGCTCCGGATTGAAGCTGGATTCGTCCTTGTAGATTGAATCGGTATGGTGGAGAGCCCACGTAGCGATGAAGAAGGTGGTGCCTTTGGGCAACAACATGCCTTCATACTCATCGTCTGCGAGAATTGTTAGTACATATTTATTCTGCAAGGAATAAGGCTCTGGCGCCACGGTGCCTCACCTTCACGCAATGTGTGTGGTAGTGCGGTAACAGCAACTGGTCTCCAGCGCATTCCTTCCTTGACAATCGCATTAATATACGGTAGCTCCTTGAAATCCGTCCACATCGGGCTTCTCTCATCACCGCACACCCTGTCAATCTCCTCCCTGGCTCGCGCTTGCACACGCGGGTATTTTGCAAATGCGAGGATCAGCGTCAGCAGCTGCGCAGCAGTAGTATCAGCTCCGCCCTCGACCAGTTCGCCTACCAAGTTGTTAAAGGCGTGCTGCGTCATTGGCCACCCTTTCTTCTCATATTCATCAAGAAGGCCATCAGTAACGGAATGGCGGTTCTCGCCAAGGGCACGACGATTGTCGACAATCTTGCGGGCGCGGCCCCAGACGTCGTCCATAACGGCACCAGCGGCGATAGCGCGGCGCTTCCAGAAGGCGAAGCGTGCAGGAATGAATTTTAGGAACGGGTATTCGTCGCAGGGTGGATTTGCGCCTGGTTCCATTGCTTCCGTCCATTTGGCCATCACGTCATAGACGCCCTGGTTTGCTGTTAGTTCGACGCTGAGTCGAGATTAGGATGTCTATACTCACATGCGCCCAGAAAGACTCAAAGGTTGGACCACGATGGCCAAAGACGATGGCTGCGGCGACAGAGGCAGTATAGCGGCGGACGTGGTTAAAGAAGCCGTCCGGTGCAACCAGGATGTCATTCATGAGGACAGTTGCTCTGATCATCATTAGATCTGTCTAACTCAGGCCTTATCATCTAAAGGAAGGGTATTGAAAACTCACTCAGCTTCCTGGACCATGTAGTGTTTCTCGTCTAGCTGTTTAGGGCTGAAATTGTGCGCGACGACCTTCCTCTTCTCTCTCCAGAGGGCATCCATTTGCATGATGGCGACGTGATCGCCCTGTGTCAGTAAATCGCCTACATATGTTGGTGGTCGATCTGAGTAAATCGCTCCCTTCTTATCAAGCAACTTATGGATGGCTTTACGGTCGCAGAGGACGACAACGTTGGAGGGACCAAATTTCAAGCTGTAAATGCTGCCGTATTCCTTTGACCACTCGCGGAATTGCTTGAAGAGGCCTGTGCTGGGGATCTGATGCAGATTCCCGAGTATGGGGATTGTGGGAGGGCCGGGTGGCATGCGTGGATCGCGGCGTCCAATTCGAAGGATGCGGTAGATGGCGACGGCGAGGAGGATGCCGCCGCCTATCAGTAAGTGAGGAGCAACGAAATACATTTAGAACCAGCCCACCTTAGCGGAGTGGTGGAATGAGAAGATCCTTGGAGTTTGAATGAAGCGGAGGTAATTGAGAACTCAAGTGGTTGATATAACAAGGACTTTCACAGCGAGAAGAAAACGTAGTGTAGGGTGTTCTTGATACTATCAAGTATTGTGCCGACTACTGTGACGCTAGTCACTGGCCAAAATGATGAATTTGCTACAACGGTTGGTATCTCTTACCCATCCTCAAAGCATCCAATTGGCGCTTGTAAATTGCTCTTTTGCGTATGCTTATCGTGCTATTGGTTTACTTCCGAACTTCCGAAGAGTTTGGGATTAGTTCAAAATGACGGTGTATAGCATATCGGACGTTCCAAAGGCCCACCTCGGCAGCATCATGGGTTTGTGAGGTTTGCGGGGTTTACAGGGGTTGGAAATAATTAGTCCGAGGCAGGGATTCTCCACTTCTGAGACCCCCCTCACTCGCACAGATTTCTGTTGGCTTTAGGCGCCGCTAGTCCAACTTTAGTGTAACGCACTAGTAATATTTCACTAGCTTAGAGCTTTTTGCGGGGTCCGGTCGACTATGTGTAGATAAATATGGAAATTAGAAATAGATGGATGGGACGGGTGTAGAAAGGACTATGGATTGGATATGAAAGTTTGGATCGGGCTCTGATTGAACAAATACCCATAGGAGCATGGCATATAGAATACCACACTAAGCGCCACATACCACATGATGTACATACATTGTACACATGCAACACATACGACAACCGGCAACACCTCTTTCTCCCCCCTCACGCAGTCCACTTAACACCTTCTTCGAATCCCCGACATGTCAAACATTTCCCCGTTTCCCTACCAACTCCCACTATCTACTTTCAAAATACTTAATATAGTTAGGCATCCTCTTGCTTACCTATATAGTATAGGTTTAATTTTTCCTTATAGAAGTACATGTAAACAGCTGAGTTTTTAGACTCAGTAATAAAAACAGCCACGTTATTACTACCTTCTTTACTTCTATGCTTTTGCTAGTTATTAAGATTACATGTACCTTTAAGTAGCTTAGTAGCCTAAGTATAATGCTAAAGGGCTAAAATACTATCAACTATAAGTAAAGTAAACTGCTAAACATAGTAAAGAATGAAATAGAGAAGTATAAAAAATTAACCAATAGATATATATAGTAGAAAACTATAGCTTTTAAACATACATGTTACATCACTCTATACCTTAGCAAGAGTAAGATCAACCCTTTACGTACTCATCTCTAACAAAAGACAAACAGCAGACTAAACCTTCGACATTTATCTAGACAGACTCAGCTCCCGGATGATGATGGCCGCTTCGTTAACGGCTTCGATGAGCTTGTCAGCCGTCCCTGTAGGGCAGTTCAGGCTTATAAGGGTGCTGCGAGGCCCATTCGTTAGCATTTGTTCCGATCTGAGAAACTATAAGGGACTGGAAAACTTACTGGTCATCATGGATAGTGTATCTGATCCTCAGCGCATGAGGATCTAGCGGTGTAGTCACAGACTCCACGCTGTTATGGTTGATGTTGCTTATAGGGAACTGCCATGCCCTCTTCTGGAGGGCATCGTCAAATACCCTCGGCTTGGGCTGATCCTTCGGCAATCGCTGCTCGATGGTCACGAACAGCCGGAAGAATCCCTTACCATCCTTGGCCTCGCTCAGCCGCCGGCTGATATCACGCGCCGCCTCAATCATCAGGTTGCGCTTCTGCGAGATTGGGACCTCGTCCTCGCCGGTAGCCACCACGGCCTCGCAGAAGGCTCGCACCTTTGGTGACGCCATTTGAACCATGTCATGGCGACCGTCGTGGAACTGTGACAACATCACAGGCTGCCAGTTGGCAACGACGCGCTGTCCATTGTACAGGAAGAATGCCAGTTGGCACAGGACGTCGTATCCGCTCTTTATGGGAACCTTGCTCTGGCCGAGGATCTGGCCGCTGAGGGTTGGAAGCTCATACGAGATGAAGTCGCGGAGAGCATTATTGCTAAGCCATTGTTCGCGAAGAGAGGAGATGTGCTTGTCAAGATTGGAGGGCAGATCCAGTGGAATCTCCTCCGGTGATGGCACTTGCGGCGGCGCCTGGCCGGTCGGCTTGTAAGCCGCAATCGCGTCATGCATGCGATCGTAGAGCGCAGCAGGCGTCGTGCCGTCGAGGTACGAGTGCTCAACGAGAAGGCCGGACTGGCCGTTCGCAGTGACGATAAACTGCATAGGCTTGTCGTGCCAGCGATTGAAGCCGCTGCCCATCTTGCATTGCTTTGCAATCTCGGTAAAGTTGGTTGGGCTGCTGTCATCGAGGTTTATCGCAAATGCGGCTTCTTCGATCACTTGAAGGTAGTGAGCGTTGGCAGGGCTAACTGCTAACAGCTCGGTGCGAATCTGGATTGAGAACTTAGTCACATGTCTAGAGAAGAAAGTAGGGAGGCCTTTCTGTCAGTCGCGTGGATGAACGATTTACTTACGTTGGCCCATGAGTCACGGTTATCGCTGGTCAAGATACCAGCCCAGATCCCCTCATCCTGGACATGGTCCAGGATAGCTGACATCGTGGCTCTCAGCGTGTCGAAAGACACGGGAGCGTCTCCGTTTTGAAGAGGAACCTGGAAGAGTCGACCACGTCTGAACACGACACAATAGTCACCTACTGTCTTCAATATTTTGTCCATCCCGGTCTGGGGATGACGATAGGTGTTGAACATCCACTGCAGCTGAGCCTGGCATACAGGCGTCTCCAAGATGTACATGGGCTCCATAGTCCCGTTATCAATCTTTTGCTTGAATTGGAAAGCAGTCTCAGCAAGCAACGCAGCGCGATCGGCCTGTGTATGCGGGACAGGAGCGGGGTGGTTCATGATCATGAAGCTGCAGTATTGAAGAGCTTGTCGCATGGGCATGTAGTATCCCTCAGACAGGTATTTCGAGATCCAGTTGCTGACTTTAGGATCACGGGCATCTTTCTGGATTTCTTGGTAGACCTGCTCTCCAACACTGCCCGGCGCAAGGAATTCCTTCATAGCTGACCGAAGACTCTCAATCTCTTCTTCGCTGTGAGCGAAATGAGAAATGTTCTCGAGGTGTTTTTGCAGGCCAAGAACCAGATTCGGAACCGGCTGCCGGGCCTCCTTGGTCGGCAGCGGGCAGCATGGCAGAGTTTCGAGTTCCGCGTCGTCCGGTTGAGCAAGCAGAGCCTGCTCTTCTTGGAAGTTTGCTTTTCCCTCGGCTTCATCCTTTGCAGGTTTCTGATCTTGCGTCTGCTTGCTGAGGCCGGCAGGAAGGAGCCTGGACCTGGTCGCCAACAGTTCCGCCAGATGTGCGATGTTCCGGGAGCTAGTCAGCTCTGACACCTGGAGAGTAACCTTGAAAGCGCGCACCATCCAGTTCTTTAACTCGATGGATACAAGCGAGTCAAGGCCATAAGACGAGAGAGGCTGGTCGGGTCCAACATCATCGGCCTCGAAGTTGAGGAACCTAGCGAATTTATCAATGGTCGTCTCCATGATCACTTTCACAGCCTCGTCAAAGTTAGTGGCGGTCGCGAGGCTCTCGATGTCCTGCTTGGCATCAGCGCCGTTTGAATCTTGAGAATTCGATATCTGCATCTGAGGAATCGTCTGAAACAGGGCAGAGAAAAGGTCGTCTCCCGTGCCCTGGCTCATGGACTTCCGGTCAAAGCCCATGATTGCATGCAAGAATGGCCTGTCCAGCTCGACCGAGCGGTTCATTGCGTAATCCATTAGCTGCATGAGTTCTCTAACGTCAAAGAGCATGGACACTTGCAGGATGAAGCTGCGGGTCCCCAGTTCGATCTGAGCTAGTGCCTGCGTTTCATCAACAACAGGAAGGTCAACAGAGACGTAACGAGTTGGGTGTGACCTGTCATGGTGAGTGGCAAAGTAGTCCTGGAAAGCGTTGGCAGCACTGTAGTTTCCTTGTCCTGGGTTGCCGAATGTTGTGGCGATGGATGACAGAGTAACGAAGAACTCGAGATTGGTGGAGCTGAAAGCTTGGTCCAAGTTAAAGGTTCCACAAACCTTAGGACCGAGCACTGCGTTCCATTCATCCCGGGTCATCTTGGCCAATGGGCGATCCTATTGTCATGGTCAGCTTGCCCCGTGGATACGGCGGATATGAGCGCTCAATACTAGGCGTTAAAAGAGACATGTACATACCCTCAAGACCATTCCAGCGTGGAAGATTCCGCGAACTGGAGGCAAGGACTGCCGGCAGTACTCGGCAACCTTTTGGACGCTTGATTCGTCGGTGATGTCGCATTTTAAGACGTGAAGCTTTGCTCCGAGCTTCGCAATCTCGGCCTGCCACGGAAGTCGCTCCTCATCGGCGAGATCTCCGCGCGAAAGCGTGATGATATGCCCAGCATGGCGTGAAGCAAGGTGTGTCACCAACATACGGCCAATCGCACCAAGACCACCTGCAATAATGTACGTGCCTTCCGACTGCAGCTTGGTAGGGACGGGCGCAGGCAGAACCGCTTGAACCTTCTCTTCGTGTTCACAGTCCAGAACGACTTTGCCGATGTGCTTTCTCTCTGCGATAAGCCTAAAGGCAGACTCGAGTTGATCGATGGGGAATTTGTTGAGGGGATAGACCGGCTTCAGCACACCCTTGGCGAAGAGAGCGATGGTCTTGTCCAAAACATCGTAAAACACCTTCGGGCGCTCCTTGGCAATGGTGACCAGATCGACTGAGGAGAAGGTGACGTTCCTTTTGAATGGAGCCATACTGATATGCGTGTTTTTGTCAATATCAGTCTTGCCAAGCTCGATATGGAATCCGAAAGAGGCAACACAGTCCCATGACTCCGCCAACATTTCACCGGACGCTGAGTTGAGAACGACATTGACACCTTTGTTCTGTGTCAGTCGTAGCAGGTGTCGCTTCAGGTCGCGCGGTGAAGCCCGAGAAGAGAGAACGTGGCTCTCAGGGACATTGAAGTGGTCCAGAATGAACTGCTTCTTCTCCTCACTGCCAACAGTGACGAAAACCTCAGCGCCGAAATGCCTGGCAAGCTGGATTGCAGCCTGGCCGACTCCTCCTGAGCCGTAGTGAACCAACACAGACTGACCAGCCTCGAGGCGTGCAACGTTCACAAAGCTGTAGTAAACCGTCGTGAAGACGACTTGCATTGACGCAGCATCCGCGAAGCTCATGTTGTCCGGCATAACATGCGCATGATATCCGTTCAACCGAGAGTAGCTGGCAAACGGCTGAGCGTGCATGCCAACAACGCGATCACCTACCTTATAAGTGCGCTGCACAAACTCGCTGGAGCCAACGGCTGTGACAACGCCGGCGCATTCACCCATGAAGGTACCGTTCTGTAGCTGGCCAAGCGCACATAGGATATCACGGAAGTTGACACCGAAGGCCTTCGAGTCGATCTGGATCTCCTCGCTGCCCAAAGGAGAGGAGGCATCTGTATCGTGAATGAAGTGAATGCTGCTCAGGAGACCTGGCGCGCCAACTTCCATCCTCAATGGTAGGGCCGGGTTCTTGAAAGGTTGAAGGGAGAGGTCGCTGCGCCCGTTAACGAGGTCGGTCCAGTTGTTGAACTTCTTATCGGCATATGCCCTGGGAATGAGAAGCTTGTTCCCATCGATGGCGAACTCCTCATCCACTATCGCACGGTTGCTGGCATCAGGCGCCAGAAGTTGAAGAGCAACATCCTGAACCTTCTGCACCAAACGGCTCACATCATCTTTGGTGCCGAGAACGTTCCTGACGTCAATAGTGATGAGCTTGACACCTCCATTTTCACGCCGGACAACGCGAGCCAGACCGCCCGCCAGACCCTTGATGGATCCCTCCTTTAGTCCACCCTCTTCCTGGAAAGAAATCCAGATAAGATTGCGGCAGTTGACAAGGAGGTTCTGGTAACGATCGAACATCTCCTGGGTGGGGTACTCGAGGACGGATGAGTTCGCACTGTCAAGAACCACGTACATGGTGCTCTCGCAAGCCTCTGCATCGACTTCAGCAAGAGCCTCCCAACTGTAGTTTATACTGGAAGAGAACCCCTTTTGTTGGAACGCGGAAGTGAGGGCAGTGGATGCTGCCTGTCCCATAGGGGAGACAGGACTGTGTACCACTGTCACAGAGTCGATGGATGAGGCTGTGTCTGTTGGCTTCTGTTCCTCAATGGCCTTGGAGACAATGATGGAGGCTCGGGCCAATGGGCCATCGCAATCTTGGGAGGAGTACTCAATGCCACCGAAAGATGTTTCGAGAAGCTGCTCATGCCATTGATCGGGCGTCAGAAGCGGAGAGCCCTCCCTGCCGTCGACGAAGTCCCACCATCTAGTAAGTTATTAGCAATTACATTGCAAGAGTTCACGCAGACTGAGTTCGCTTACCCTGGCAAGGTTCCGAAGATAGTTCCAAGACTGCGGCTGGCCCCTGCCAAGCTGTTGTTGATCTCAACAAAGAGTAGTATGCCGCCAGGCTTCAAAAGCTTCCTGACGTTGGTCAATGACTCACGGATCGACTTTGTTGCGTGGAAGACGTTCGAGGCCACCACCAGATCATATGAGTTCGCCGTGTAGCCTTGATCCACTGGATCACGGGAGACATCAAGCGTCCTGTACTCGAGGATGGACTTCCATTTGTCTAGCCGCTCCTTGGCGGTCTCAAAGAAACCAGACGAGATATCAGTGTACGTGTATTTCTTGACCAAGTCCGATGCGTCCTCGCCCATGCTCTTGAATAGCGGCAGAGTGGCACTTCCGGTTCCAGCGCCGACTTCGAGGACGTTCATCTGCGCGTTCTTGTTGGTCAACAGGCCTGCGTACTGCACCAACTGCTGATACAATGGTGTCAAGGGACCTTGATTGTGGAATCGCTCGAAAAGATCGTCAGCTACAAGCAGCTCGAGCGGATCAGCGGTGTTTGACAGGATGTCAGCAAGGTTCCTGCCGACACGGCCGAGCATTTCGCCCTCAACATCAGATCTATCAGATCGATCCAGGACCTCAGCCTGCTCACTGTCACTCAAAGATTCGCAGATCTTCCGGCAATCATCGGAATTGACATAGCTGCATATCCAACGTGAGAAGTCGCGCAGATGGGGCAGAGGCGCTGTCTCTGGGTTCTGGATCACAGGCAAATCCTTGACCCTGTTGAGGTAAATGGCTGTGGCCTTCTCGTTAGTGCTGAGCCGTTCGAGGAGCTCGGAGTTCTTTCGAACGTGCGGCTCAACCAGGCGTGCGAAAGAAACTTTGTCGAGATGATCTGGATCGTCATTCCAGTACATCTGGTAGTTGTGCTTGCGCTGGAACGGCTTATATGCATCCGTGCTCGCTCCCTCACCTACAGCTCGCATAACGAGGCCTCTCATAGAGCTCACAAACGTTACCTCACCGGTAACGGAGTCGTTCTGGAAGACCCAGACATTTCCACGTGCTTGGCTCTTGCCCTCAGCCTTCAGCTCCATGGCAACAATCATCTCATCGCCTGGCTTGCTTGAGAGATTGTTAGTGAAGAGCACTTCTTCGGTGGTGATGGGCATAAGGGGAGCATTCTTGATTTCCCTGTGAAAAACGGCCGGTACCATGTGATTTGACGCATCGAGTGTTGTCGGATGTATCAAGTGCGGTTGGAAATACCCTGCGGGCATGTACTGGGCCATATCTGGAACCCTCAGCTTGGAGAATCCAACCCAAGGCCCGATATGAGCCTCGTGCAAAAGGGCGAAGCTCGGGCCCCAGTCGTTGCCTGCTGCTCTTCGTTCGTCGTAGAAGGTCTCCATATTCATCTTCTCCTGAGCACGTGATTTGATCCTCTCAAAGGCTTCGAAGGCTTCGTCGACAGTTGCTTTGCGCTCCTTGCCAGTGACGCCAGCAGACTCAAGCTCAGCGCGGACGGTACCAGAGACGTGCTCGGTCCATGTTCCATCTGGCTGCAAAGACAGGATGCGGATCGAGTACCAGGGGTTGGCGTCGCTAATTTTGGAAGGGCTAAGGATGAGCTGAACCTCAATGTCGTCGCCGGGGCCGTCGGTCGATTCGACAGGCAGGATGATGGGGCGGGCAATGCGCACATTGCGGATGATAGTGTTAGTGATCTCGGCATTGGAGTCGGGCTCCTTCAGCTGCATGAGCTGCTTCATGGCCTCTGTAATCATAGCGCTGTAGCCAGAGCCTGGGAAGATGACCATGTCATCAACGACATGGTCCTTGAGCCAAGGCAGCCTCTGAATGCTGAGGTGGTGGCGCCAGCGAGGCTCCTCAATTGGACTCATAACATCATACACACCGAGGAGGTCATGATACGGGAAGCTGCGAAGGCGATGGTCGCGGCTGAGTCTCGATTCGGCCCAATGCTTGATCCGGTGATCCCACGGGTATGGCGTAAGATTGTCAATGACACGTCGAGGCTTGGTGAACAGCTTCTCAAAGTTCACCTTTGCACCAAGCTCAAAGAGTCGGGCTGTAGCTGCCGAGAAGGAAGAGACTGAGTTCTTGCCTCGAGAGAGGGGAGCCATATAGGCGGATTTGAATCCAGGGATAGTAGAGAGGATCTGGTTAATGGGACCCTGGAGGGCGGAGTGCGGCCCGATCTCGATTAATATGTTGGCAGCGTCAGAGGGACCTGTTGCTTCCATACTCTTAAGTAGAGCTGTCATAGCGTCGTTGAAACGAACCTGTCGGCATCGGTAAGCGTCAAATTGTTGAAGGAGAAGGGCATTCATACTTGGGACACTAGGTTATCAACCCAGTATGCTGGCCCGAAGTCGGAATTCTTCCTCAGTCCGGTTACAGACGAATAGAACTCAACATCGGACTTGATCTCAGTGCTGGAGAGTCCTTCGAGTGATTTGAAGTAGGAGGAAGCCACTTTCTCCATGTGATGGGAGTGGTAGGCTGTTTCGACCTTGAGTTTGCGTGTGAACACGCCTCCAGATCGGAGCATCTCCGAGACGTAATGCACGGCAGGCTCGTCTCCAGAAAGGGTCGTGCTGGCAGGGCTGTTGACGCAGGCAACTACCACGCGACCCATCTCACTGTCAATATTAGCCGCCTTGATTGTCTGGAGCGCTGCATGTTCGCCATAGCCTGTGGCCAGCATAGATCCGGGCAACTCGTTGAGCTTCTTGGCAATCGCGGACTGTAGACCTCGAAGGTACGCCCTGAAGAAAGTGTCAGTACATATTTGAAGAAAGTGTCAAAGCAGGTCGAGTGCTCAAAGGAGGTCACTTACGTCTTGACTGCGGCTTCTCGGGTAAGGGCCCCAGCAGTGTAGGCAGCGGCAATTTCACCAGAGCTGTGTCCGGCAACAAAGTTTGGCTTGACATCGTAGTGAGCGAGCAGATCCACTAGCGCCATCTGGATAATGGTAGTGAGAGGCTGCGCAAGCTCGCTCTCATTGATCCGTGACTCCTCCTCGGCAGACTTGCTCAACTCTTGGGTGAGGTCCCAGTCGCAACCCAGGCTTTTAAGCAACTGAGACGAGCTCTCGATGGAGCTCTTAAAGACCTGAGAGGAGCCTATGAGCTCAACTCCCATACCTGCCCACTGAGCACCTTGTCCAGTGAAGACGAAAGCAACCTTGGCTGATGGTGCTGACCGGGTCTTGGAGATCTTGCCTTGGCCAAGTGCTGCTGTGAGCTCGGCCACGTCGGAAGCCACGAAGGCTTTCCTCCACTTGAAGAGCGACCTACGGCACGCGAGGGTATAGGAAAGGTCACTCAAATCGGAAATAGAAGCGTCTGGGCCCAAAAGCCATTTCTGGATCTGGGCCGGCATCTCGTCCAGGGCAGCCTCTGAGGTGGCAGACAGAGGGAAGATGAACGGCATGCCCTCTGCTGATGCCGCAATTTTCTCTTCAGCTCCATTGCTGCCATGGCTACCATTGACGCCACTTGCGCCGTTGGTCAGTTGGACGCCGTTCTTTTCGCTGGGGTTTGTAGCAGAATGACCATTGGCACCGTTGACAACTCCATTCGTAGCCCCGTTGACAGCCCCATTGACAGATCCGTTGGTCAGATACCCACTATTGTCAGAAAGGTACTGGTCCAGCGATTCAAGGATAACGTGGCAGTTGGTACCACCATAACCGAAGGAGTTGAGCGACACTCTGTGAGCGCCTTTAGAACCCTCAGGGAGCAGAGGGACAAGATCTAGCGGCACCTAACAAAGAAGGTAAGTATGATGATGATGTATGGCATGCAGATGCATAAGGGTAATTTACCGAAATCTGCCTCTCGTCCAGGTTAAGGCCTGGCTTCGGCTCGATGAAGTTCAGGTTGGGTGGGATCTGCTGGTGTTTGAGAACAAGAACCGACTTGATCAAGCCCGCGAGACCACTGGTCGCCTCGGTGTGACCAATGTTGGTCTTAACTGAGCCCACATACAAGTTCCGGGTCCTGGTCTTCTCAGTGAAGACGTTGCCCAGGGATTGCACCTCCGCGGCATCACCTGCCTTAGTACCCGTACCGTGGGCCTCCACATATGGGGTCTCGGCAGGGTCGAGATGTACATCGCCGTACACTTTCCGGATCAAAGCCTCCTGGGCATCTGGGTTCGGGAGCGTGACTCCGTTAGTCTTGCCATCTTGGTTGGCGCCGGAGTTCCGAACGATGGCGTGGACCGTGTCGCCGTCTGCAAGTGCGTCTTTCAGCCGCTTAACGATGACGACGGCAACACCTTCTCCGCGACCGTATCCAGCTCCTCTGCTGTCAAATGTATAGCACTTGCCATCTGGATTGAGCATACTGGAAGAGAGAAGCCAGTCAGTTAGGGGTGCAACGAAAGTTTACCATTTAAACCAAGATTGAGGGAACCTACCCGCCTGAGCTCATAATGACATTTTGATCGGGATGCAAGAGGACTTCTGTGCCGCCAACAATGGCCATCCGAGACTGCCCTGTTCTGAGAGCAGTGCAGGCTTCGTGAAGCGCGACCAGGCTACCAGACTTTTAAGCACCAGTGTTGTCAGCTCCGAGCTCACCTTGCAAGCGAGCATTTGTGAACTTACACAGCCAGTGTCAATAGTCATTGAGACGCCCCGAAGATCGAAGAAATGCGATACACGATTCGCAATGATAGCTTCTCCTGTTCCGGGAATGTGGAATTGTGACAAACCTTCGAGGTTCTTGTATCCGATCCGATCGTAGTCGCGCGCGAACAGGGCGGCATATACTGCGGTGTCGGAGCCCTTGACGCTCTCCATAGGGATTCCGGCATTCTCCAAGGCTTCGAATGTCGTCTCTAAGAGAATTCTCTGCTGGGGATCTGTGACATCGGCCTCGTTGTGTGCAAAGCCGAAGAACCTCGAGTCGAAATCCGTGACGTCCTGCGACATGAAATATCCGCTTTTGGCGTTGTATGATTGGATGGAGGTGCCATCAGGGTGGTAGAATGAATCGACATTCCAACGGTCCTTCGGCACAACTGACCATCCTGAGCCACCTTCGCTCAAGAGTCGCCAGAAGTCTTCGGCGTTTCCTACGTCTCCTGGAAGGCGGCAGCCGATGCCGATGATAGCAATGGGCTCAAGGTCTGCCATCGTATCGTGTGTGCTCAAGGTATGAAGGCAGAGCTTGTAAATGGACGTTCCTACAATTTTATGGCAGCTATGGGTATAAGACTCCGAGACTGACAGCGAGGAGACTCGAGAAGATGACTTCAATAGGGCACCGAAACTGACAGCGAGGAGAATCGAGAGGATGGCTTCAACTGGGCATCGAGACTGGCAGAGACGAGAATCAAGAGGATGACTTCAATGGGGCACATCAGTCGCTTCTTAAGGATTTAAATTTGTAGCCATTCAACTCTACATGTTGTGCAATATCGGAGACCCAGCCTAGCGGAGCGCTGACGGCTTCTTTATGGCTGACACGTGCATATCCTCTTGGCTTCGTTTCCAGTCCAGTCTATAGCACGGCGTTTCAGGGCCCAAAAAATTGTCGAGATACCCATTGTGATTCGTGAAGAGCGGTGACATTGGTCAGCGAGGACCTCGATACGCAACTTGCATAGGGTAAAAATGCTTGCCGTTAGAGTCCACCTTGGACAAAAGTGTGTCCATTATCAGCGACGCAGAGGTTTCTTGTGATTATCCGGATCCTGAATATACAAAACGGGCCACAGCTGTGCAGGGTCTCCACCACCGTGAAGCCAATCCGGCATAATATTTTGAGTGAGTGATAGACGTTGAACGGGAAGGATAAGGTGTATTACGTGGGATGCGCCAAAGTCCGGGGCAAATACCGAGCATCCTGGGGGTGGGGGGGAACCGGAGAAGCTGCTGTCACAACAGCTATGAGTTAGTTGCATTCGTTAAGGTGTGGGTGGGTGGAACAATTCTCCGGAGGATTGTTCTTTCTTCATGAGGGAAGGTGGAGGGGCTATCGTTTGCGCCCAGAACTCTTCTCTACTGGCCTCAGTGTCAGCTGCGTGGCTAAGTGAGCATGTCGTGAGAGCCGTGCCCTGCGGATAATCTGTCTTTTTCGATGATAGTATCGTATCCTAGCTTCATGTGGTATGGTGAGATGACGAGAGGTGGCCGAAGCCACAAAGTTGGCACATTGCAAAAAGGGACTCAATAAGGTAGCTCACCAGCGTGTGCAAGCCGTCATTATGCATCCTTTGTCACAGCTCCAATAAAGGCAAGATGAATATCACAAGGAAACGGAAATAAATAGTAATTAGAAAAGTTGGAGTTCTTTCAACCAGCTGGTCGGTACACTAGAAGGACGGCGCTGGGCAGTTTGGAATTCTTTACAGAATACACCGTCTGTGAAGTGTTACCCCACCCAGGCGTTTCAGACTTGAGCCTAGACACGGGCCCCCACAGGCTAGCATGTGGTCTCTAATTCGCCCCACCCCCCCAGGATCCTCGGCGATTGCCCCGGACTTTTGGTAGTTCGCCCAGCCAAGAATGGAGAATGCCCGTGCTTTCTCCAACTCCAGGCTTCCACGGGATTCAAAATGCCAGTGACTGCGGGGTAGATTAGGGCTTGGGGAAAATGCCAAGGAAAAGTAGAGAATTACTGTATATGAAGATTTCTATATTTCGAAGTAAAATAGAACATTTTGCCTATTTTTGTTTCTATGAGTACAAAATATAAGGAAATAATGGCTCTAAACCCTTCTATAAAAGATTATGGCCCCCTTTTGCAACTTTAACGATTGTTATAGTGCTAAGGAAAAATGTGAAGTAAAATAGACGTCCATATTTCCGAAATGAAGAATAATACGCGTTTCTCCGAATAATGCGACCGCTACTGCGGGGGAGGGGACTTCTCCGCCACGAAAGCCACGAAAGCCGTTAGCAGTTGGAAAGGTATCCGGCGACCAGCCCGCCCACACGATGAGGTCGAACATGATACAGCTGAAAAATATTCTTCTTTCGTTGTTGGAAAGGTTGATTTGTGGTACCCCTTTCACTACCAGACTTCGTAATGTCATCGGACGCGTATGATATAGTCATTGTTGGTGGTGGGACAGCGGGTCTCGTTGTAGCGGCTCGACTATCTGAGGACCCGCGTCTACAAGTCGCTGTGCTTGAGTCTGGAGAGGATGACAGCTCGAACCCAAATCTCCAAATTCCCGGCTTGTATAATTCTTTGCGAAATGGTCCATTGGATTGGGGGTTCAAATCTACATATCCAGTGAGTTTGTCACCGCTCTCTGTGCATGCATTTACTAAGACAATGTTTTCCAGTCACCATATGGCGATAGACCACTTTCCTTAGCAGCAGGCCGCACCTTGGGAGGCACAAGCGGCATCAATGGCTTCGTCTTCCAACCAAGCTCAAAGTCTAATCTCGACTTCTGGACCGAGCTTGGGAACAGTGGCTGGGGCTTCGATACCATAGACCGGGCTGTGCGCAAAGCCGTGACTATCCACGGCCCGTCTGGAACAGCACCACGAGGCTCCGGGCCGATTCAACTAGTCATCAATGAGTCGGATATAGAGGCCTCGTGGGTCAAGACTTGGAACGATAGCCTGGCACAGCTTGGGCAATCGCCATGCGATGCCTTCTCCGGCTCGCAGCACGGCCCAATTACGAATCTTGATACTGTTGATCCGACTTCAAACAAGAGGTCTTTCACGACCAATGCATACCTTGACCCTGTTTGTTCTAGAAGCAATCTCACTGTCCTGACTGGATCGACCGTGAACAAAATCGTTTTTAAGGAAAGTACTGGGGCTGAGCCTATTGCAGATGGCGTTCAAGTGACTTCGAAGGACGGGAAGCAGAGCATCATTAAGGCTCGCAAGGAGGTTATCGTCGCGGCAGGCGCCATAAACTCCCCTAGGATCCTCGAGCTCTCTGGCATCGGCGGAAAGTCGCGTTTGCAGAACCTAGGTATAGAATCTATTGTCGACAATCCCCACGTTGGAGAGAACTTCCAGAATCACTGCTTCTCAGGCATCGTGTTCCCAATCCGAGACGATGTCGATACCCTGGATGCATTCATCCGAAAAGAGCCCAGAGCAGTTGCTGCAGCTGCTCTGGCGTATGCGAGCGGGAAGGGAGGCCCGATCGGAAGAAGTTCTACTCTCTTGAGTGCGCAAATGCCTATGACGGATATCACAGACGAGCATGGCATGAGCGAGGTACAACAGCTTCTAAAGGACGCCGCAGGAAAATCAATAGGGCCTTCAGTTGCCACGCCAGCATTCCGGAAGGCTTGGAACTCATACATCGAACGGAACCTCACTAGCAAAACAGAGTCACCAGGGCGGTTCATGTTCGTCCCATGCTATTCGCCATTTGATGTGGCTGATCCCTCGTATCGCGCCCCAGGGAATCACTTCACCATTGTCACGATGCTTTCGACGCCTGTTCCTCGAGGCTCCGTGCATATCAACAGCAGCTCACTCGAGCATTCAGACAAAAGCACAGGAATAACGCTTGATGTAGGCTTCTCCTTAAGCCCTCTTGACGTAGAAGTCCTCGCCCGCTACGTCATGTACGCTGAAAAGTCCCTGGCTCAACTAGAGCCCTTCGTGTCTCTCCTTAAGCCGCGCGAGAATCGCTTCACACATATCGAGGAGGCAAGGGAGTATGTTAAGGCCAATACTGCTTGGACGCATCACTTTGTTGGCACATGTGCTATGATGTCGCAAGAGATGGGTGGCGTTGTTGATGATAAGCTACGTGTTTATGGGTGTGCGAATCTTCGAGTTTGCGATGCTAGCGTTATACCGGTCGTGCCGAGGTGCAACCCTCAAGCTGTAGTGTACGGGGTGGCTGAGCATGGCGCTGAGATCATCAAAGCGACATTAGTGTAAATATATGAGAACATTCTGGGCTCTGCTACTTCCCCTGCCTTGTAGCGTTCTGCGAGCGAGAATAATAGTTTATTATCCTAACTAATAACCTATTGAATTGCCATTTGAACCACGATAAAGATGATTGACTTAATACCCCTCTTACGCCGAAGAACCTGTCTAAACAGACAGACATTTCTAGTAGGATTCACTCCTGGTGAACTACTGTGCCCTTTTCCGATGTATCTTCCAGGCTCGACGGCGCAGTCAAGACAAGGACATTTGTCACATCTTGGTTGTGTCCCGTAATTATGTCAAATCCCTGCATACAGACAATTAGCAAGCTGATTCTCTTCATTTCGTTATGTGGTATATCATGGTATTCTTACCGGGCCCAGGAAGACCTTGCCATATATCAGCCAGTACGCCGTAACGAGCACTCCAAATGTCCCTAGGACAACCGATACGTAATCTGTAAAAGCAGTGAGTCTACAGTGATAACCTCAAGGTCGAATTGGGAGAGCTTACTCATATTGCTCCCGGAAACGTGTAGTGTCGTAGGGAAACAGAAGAACTATTAAGTAATATCAGTGACTGATCGGTTACACAGGAATGGGGGTGACCTACCACTGATGTGACAACAAGATATATGAGAGCAATAACGTTTACAACCAAGCCCCATCTTTTCCCCATCTTGAAGGGGGTCCTTTCGGATTGGTGCTCCCCAAGTGTCTTGCGGCCACGGATAAGAAGGACAATTATGGGAACAGCATAGGAAATATCCAAGAAGATGGTGCACGACGCAACATACGCGCTAAAAGCCACTGTGGGACCTAGGTATAGCAGACCGAAACAGACGTTGAAGAAATAGCAGAACAGAATGGCGTGTACTGGTACGTTCAAACCAGACTGGATATGGGAGAAAAACTTGTGGAAGACTATGCCACGGTCACGAGCCATGGCAAAGAGCAGCCTGCTGGCACTCGTGATGCTGGCACTAGATCCGTTGATGAAACAAACACTAAGCATCAAGCTCAAAATGGTAGCAGCAGCTCGACTTTTCGTAGCTTGGAGAACCATTTCCACAATAGGCATTCCAGTTGATGTCGATAGTATTACATCTGGGTCCGTAAGGCAGAAAAGGATAACAAGAATGAAGCATGTACCTCTGTATACGTCAGTTTTGTCCCTAAAGGTAATATGCAGAATTGTGTTCCTATACTTACGTGACTCCTCCAATACCTATAGCGTAAATCATGGCTCGAGGAGCATCTCGCGCCGGATTCGGCATTTCTTCTGTCATATGCAATACGACATCAAAGGCTATGAGAGACAGGGCTGACTGTAGGAGCCCCAGCATCCAGGACATTCCATCTGGCCATCCAGTCTGGTTCTGAAAGTTTGTAAAGACAAATTCCGCGTCAGTTTTCTCAGACGTAGAGAGGAGAACGACGCTGATGACGACGACACCCAGAATGGACCAATATACTTTGTGATTATCAGTCTGGGACTTCCGATTACTGCATGTATTTGCGTTGACTCACGTGCTGCGTCATTCCATTTCCCTAATATCTTATTTCCCCAGATGTTTACAGCTGTTGTGAAGGTGAGAATTGCCAAGAAAATTCCGTATGTCCTCGCTGGGGTGATTTCGAACGTCTCATTCGAGGCAACCACTGCAGCGGCACAGATAAATAGAGCTGAGTCAAGATCAGTCTTGTTGATAGATGCCCGAGGATAAACACTGATGCACCTACCGGCGAAATAGCCTTGCACGGTCACTACGACAAGCCAACCAGCGATGCTGGTCCATCCGACTAGGAAGCTCTACAATAAAGTTGAATATTAGCACAGCTGGCAAGACACGGAGAGGGTAGGGTGTGTACTAACCGTAGGCTTTTTCCACTTGTCTGTGCAGAGTGCGAAGACGAAATGATATTGCCCCCCAGCCGTGGGCCAGATAGAGCTGAGCTCTCCAAGACTTGCTGCGACGCAGAAACAACACAGGACACAAAAGATGAACCCATACAAGAACACAACGGAACTACCCGAAGGCAGGATAAGACCGATGGAGCCGGCGAGGGCAATCCAAGTACTGAAGTGATATCAGAATAAGTGTTGCTTCATATCATCGCAGTAGAAATGGAAACATACTTCAGGATGGCAAAGGCCATGGCCACCGTTGACAAGGTAGAAAACCGCTGCTGGAGGGCTCCATGGCTCGATGCTGTATTCGCTCCGGGTGCTATCATCTTCATCTTGTAGACAAATGCGTTGCAAAAGAGAGGGTTATGGAAATATCAATTAGCTGTGGCGGCAATGAACCTGATATATAACTCTCAGCAATCGTTTGGTAGCGTGAGAAGGGTGGTTCAGTCGGAGCTGTGGAAGCGGTACGCTACCTTCAGTGCATGCCTCTCTTAACAGAGAGGCATATGGGGTTATCATAGTGCAGCTAGAATGATGATCCCGTGTGTTGATATCGAAGTATAGGTTGCCGATAGAACCTCATTGATACCGATGATGGAAGAGGCGCCAGAACACGGGCCCTTTCCAAAATAGGCAAATTTATGAGAGATTAGATAGGCCGGGATCCATCGCCACTCAGTGGAACACCCCAAAAGATGCGGGGTAACCGTGCACGCCCCTATCGCTTTCGCTCTGGGTACCACTCAGCGAAACTCACCAATACAAGCGTTTCGATACTAATCTAATCATCACCTTTACATTTCATTGCAACGATGCCTCTAATGAGGAGAGACGCTATTCCAGGCCCTTTCCAAAATAGGCAAGTTTGCGAGAAGTTAGATAGACCAGGATCTATCGCCAAACTCCATACAACACGCCACAAGATGCGGGGTAACTATGCACGACCCCATCTCTTCTTCTCTAGGTGCTTCTTAGCAGAACGACTACAACAAACGAAACTCACTAATATAAGCGTTTTCATACTATTATTTATATACACATTATTATCTTTACATTTCATTGCAATAATGCCTCTAAAATTTAAGCTTATATAAGAAAAACGAATAACTAAAGCTTTAGATAAATATAAATTAATCAATTCTTTAGAACTTACTGTCTTTACCTATAAGCACTGTGTTTACTATTTACTCTATTTAACAATGTGTCAGTGTAGGGGCTGTAGAAACCTACTGTAATAATTGCCTAGATACACGTATTAAGTGTATTGATGTAATGATGTACAGTTACGCTCGCGCCACACCTCACTGAGCCAAAAATGACTACAATATTCCAGCTCGTGCGAAATACGCGTAACACGCTATATATACATACTGTAACAGTCGGTAAGCACCACCCCATTACAAGTGACTATAGCTGTTAAGAATAGCTTGGACTTGGTAAAACAAAGCTATGACAAATTTATCGAGACCACAAGCTCGATCCTATTGTCTCAATGGTGCTAATCTGCGGGGTTGAGAAGCGGCTCCGTCAAAACCGCTTGAGGCTCTGGTTCCCATGTGGCGCTAAAGTTCGCCGTCCCGGGAACCATGCCGCCAAGATCAAAAGATAAGTCATGCGTGCATGAGAGTGGATACTGCCCGCCAAATCGGGTAATTTTGTGAGAACGAAGATGTTCCGTCAGGGAAGTGCCTGGAGAGTCTCCATTTCGTCCGAATCGACTCTCAAAAAAATTCCCTTTAGAGCTAGAGTGGTAGTCCATCTCGTGCGTGGTGGTTTATGCTGATAATCGATGGGCCGACGTGCGACTTTTCGCGGTAGTCCACAACTGCTGTATTAATACTCAGGCCTTTACAATAAAAATGCGCATTACCGACAGTTCCTCTTGAGTTTTGTTTCCCGAAGTTACATTTTAAGACAAACACAGCATTCAATGGCATCTAAAGATGGCTTCTCCTGGACCAAGGCCCATGGCCTCAAGGCTGGAGTTCCCTGCGTTGGCGCAATTGAGCCGCCTTCAAATTTGAAAGGCACTGATTCAAGATTTGATGTCATAGTTGTCGGCGCAGGATACTGTGGTCTCACAGCAGCACGCGATGCCAGCCTCTCAGGTATGTGGCCATTGTCCTGCTGGAAAACTGATATTTGATCCATAGTGCTAATTATTCTTGCACAGGTCTTAAGGTCCTACTCCTCGAAGCTCGCGACCGAATTGGCGGTCGTTCATGGTCATCCAACATCGACGGATACCCGTACGAGATGGGTGGCACATGGGTATACTGGGGCCAGGCCAATGTATGGCGTGAAATAGCACGTTACGGCATGCAAGACGAGCTTGAGATATCCTACGATTTTTCCAGGGGAATCAATCAATATTTGCTAGCTAATGCGCAGGGCACGCAGCATTTCAGCCACGATGAAGAGGTGAGCTTGCATCTGGCCGCAAACAAGTTTAGCAGAGAGAAACCTAACCTTTCTACTTAAAGGATGCCATGATGGAATCTTCTCTCTCCAAACTTGTCAACGTTGACGGGTCTTTCGGTCGCAAGGTTATCCCGTTCCCCCATAGCGGCGTTCTTAGCCCAGAGGCTCGAAGATACGATCATATGTCCGTTTCTGACCGCCTCGCCGAAATTAAAAATGATCTGACTCTCAATGAGCGTCTCTGTGCCGAGGCATTCGTTCTACTCTGCAGTGGAGGCACTCTGGAGACAACAAGCTTCTACGAGTTCTTGCATTGGTGGGCCTTGAGCGGGTACTCATATGAGGGCTGCGTTAATCATCTTGTTAAGTACAAGTTTCGGGGTGGACAGTCCTCTTTCGCGATCCGCTTCTTCCAGGAAGCCCTGGCCACGGGGAACCTCACATATGCCTTCAGTCGGCCAGTCGCGAATATCAAAGACATAGGGGGCACCGTACAGGTGACGACACGCGATGGGCAGACGTTCAAAGCTGCAAAGATGATCAGTGCTATTCCACTGAACGTTCTGAGTGATGTCACATTTGACCCGCCCTTTAGCCCAGGGAGAAGGACGGCTGCGAGTATCGGCCATGTCAATCAAACAGTCAAGGTTCATGCTGAAATAAGCGACCGAGACCTGCGCTCATTCACCGGTATCAGCTATCCACACAACGGACTCATCTATGGGTTTGGTGATGGCGAGACGCCGGTTGGAAATACACATATTGTCGCGTTTGGTGGACAACACAATCACTTCCACCCCGAAGATAATATTGATCACACCATAGCCGCTTTCCAGGGATTCACACCAATGAACGTGGAGAGGCTTGTAAGTCAGAGTTACAAAATTGGGCAGCGTCTTTTCGCTAATGCAGTCTTAATAGGTCTTCCACAACTGGTCTAGAGATGAGTTTGCCAAAGGAGCATGGTGAGAGACTTACCCCGTCGGTTCCAAAGTTTGTTATGTGCGCAGTTTCTCATGCTTCTTATAGGTTCTTCCCAGCGCCGGGGTTGTTGTCTACATATCTGAAGGACATGCGAGCACGGCAAGGAAATATCATCTTCGCATGCTCTGATTGGGCGCTGGGTTGGCGCAGCTTCATTGACGGAGCTATCGAAGAAGGTGCCAGAGCTGCTGCTGCTGTTCAGGCTGATCTTGCTGGGCGAGCGAAGCTATGAATGTAAATATGAGATAATCACATTGTATGCGGTAAAAGTTTAGACCCATAAAGAGGACATGGCATTCTGTAGCTACGTATTTGACGAGAATCGGTACAGTGACTTATCCTCACATGATTAAAAGCGGTCTTTGATGCGTCACGATCTCTATCCAACACGACGAACTCTGCGTCGCCCAAATATGTTGAAGAGTTTCAAGCGCAAGCGGGATACTGCCAAATCTAGTGCATTCGAACAGGGCTCTTAGACGACTGGAGAAGAAGTCACGGTGTTCGGGTAGAACGCTTTCGGCGGCTGCTACGAAGTAGGTCCAGACTAGCGCATGGCAGCCCTCCACGCTCGGTTCCAGGTCGAGTACCGTCTGGCGAAGCCGTTCTACAGATTCGATGGAGAGCTCTGTAGCGCACGGTTTCGATGTAACTGACATGCTTGCCGTATACTGTAGCGCACTGTTTCGATATAACTGACATGCCTGCCGAATGGCATCTTTCATTACCATTGCGTTGGAATACACCGCGGGGTCGAGTCTAAGCGATGGACATGGCAACATGAAATCGAGGTAGTAGTCCGGGCATCTAGTAAGAGTTTTCAAGCCCTTTTCTTCACTAGACAAGGGAAATCCAAAGAGTTCGAACCTAATTTTTGTCACCAAATGATTAGCCTGACGCCCAGAAAATGTGAAGGGAAAGGCTGTTGCAAGGCCCTCACATTCTGGTCTGCTCCATAATGAATGCCCTGGTAGTGTCTGAGAGTGAGTGTACAGATGCAGACGATCGAGCTAGGCATGATAGGAGCTCGAGGAGGTACACGAAGTTATCTGAGCCAGTGATTGTTGTCCCAACAAGCAGAACCAGAACGGTTGCCCATTTCGAAAGACTAAACAATCGCTCTGGTTCAAGTAGTAAGGAGTCGCGGCATAACCTCGATAAGATAGCTTGCTGGCCTCTCTCGGCAGCTATACGCATATGTGGCGCCTCTTGTGCGAGGTGGAAAGCCGCAATGACAGATACGGCTCGTCCGACCATCTCATCCTGACATGCAAGGGGCAGGACGATTTGACGATAGCCATTGCCGGTGAAATCGAAGACGACCATTTTGGCTGCGATGAACTTCGAAACTGCGGATTAGAAAATCGACGTCAGCCCTTGTAGTGATCGCCAGAGCGAGGGGTTGGTGATTACAGTGATCGAAGAGCATCCTGGCTTGAGCGGGTACAACTTGTATTGGTGCGCGGGGTGATGACAGCTGCATGCGGCTCTGATCTAGTTCCTCCACGTCCTGGTCTAGTTCTTCCAGGTCTAGAATGGAAGCAAGCTGTGGGTGGCTCGGAGTTCCAGAGGTAAGAGGTCCATCATCTAGAGCTTCCGAAGACAGTGGCAAGCCTAAGCCCAGGCTCGACGAGGAGATGGCGGAGCCACAACGCGTAGACGGTTTAGATTCATATGACCTAGGCGCTCGCATCTGCAGCTGAGTACTAGCTATGTTGGTACTGCGGTAGCGCTTTGCTACTCGCGAAGGCGAGGGAGATCCTGAGGCCTGGTTGTTCATCCCAGCTGCGCCGATGGCTGATTGCGAGGAGTTGGTGGAGGTCATGCGTGTCATGTGAGAGCTGAATCTACATTCAATGCCCTGGCCAGAGCATTTTATGCCCTTTTTACGGCATTTGAAGCACTCTGGCTCTGCCTTATCGCAGCGCACGCGGCGCATGCGGCACTCCAAACAGCCTTCCAATTGATGGTCAGTCAGTCCCATTTGCGAGTGAGCTCGAAAGGGTCGCACACACCATTATTCCTCTTTGCTAACGACATATTGAACACCGCCGCTGTAAGAAAAACATGTCAGTAACCATAGCACCCTTTACATTCCTAATGGATTGTGTTTAGTGAGAGAGAGGAGGGCGGGGCAAATACACTTGGGGATTTCCTGAGATCTGCCAAGTGCTTTTCCCATGGGTATCCATCCCATTGGCCTGCTTGGCCGTGCGGAGCCGTGCGCTAGCTTTGTGACTAACGCTGTGAGGTAGCCATTACTGGGGGCCTCGGTTACTCCCCAGAAATCACCTATACAAGCTACGTAGAACGTTGAGATATCTAGATAATTCAATTAAACTTATTATATTTCTATATACTATATTCTGCTCTGTGATATCCTTGCTAGCTGGTGCCAAGAGATAGATTACGGTGACCGGGGATTCTCATACGATTTTACATGTAAATCCCGGATTTCGTGAATCATTCCAATGCTTTTGATAACAAAGTCCTGAAACACGAGGTACTACTGTAGTGATTATGGGGCTTTTGATAAGGACTGGCACCCCACTTTGTCACTTCAGTTCTTAAGATGCAACTACGTCCTACTTACAACTGAGCTACGTTACTAAAATATTAATAGGCCATTATGGCTATACCTAGTTCTACATCATTTGTGCGATTCTGTCAGAAGGGAATTACCGCGAGTCCATCCTTTGGCCGTCGAACTCAACGCTCATTTCTTGCCTCCCTTGCTAGGCCTAAAGATGGTTTGAAACTATCATCGCAGGCGAGAGGAAACACCTTCAATCTTCCGTCAGGTCGTATGCTAGGCTATCACTCCTCTGGTGACCCTGACGGTGTTCCCGTCCTATACTTTCATGGCCATCCCGACTCAGGCATTCAAGTAACAGGCCATCTCGAATCGACTGTTGCTAGAAGCCTTGGAGTGCGTTGGATTGGTCTAGATAGGCCAGGGATCGGCCTATCATCACCGTATCCCAATCAAACCGTTCTAGACTATCCGGCTGACGTCCAATTCCTCGTCGAGCATCTGGGATTGTCGCGGTATTACATTCTCGGGACTAGTGGGGGGACTGGTTTTACGTTGGCATGTGCCAAAAATCTGCCCAAAGACCACCTCGCCGGCGTTGGGATCTGTGCTGGCGTTGGTCCTTACGAAACCGGATGGGACGGGCTGACCGAAGCAAACCAGAAAGGTCTTCGGGCTTGGGAGCAGTACCCAAACGAACTAGAGGAGTACTTCACCAACGAATATGTGCCTCTAGCGCAAATGGCAGACGCTGGCGCTCTGCGGGAGCGCGTTAAAAGTGACTTTCAATCGTGGTTTTCGGGGAGAGACAGAGAGTCGCTCCTTCAGGAGGGCGCTCTATCAATGGCGGTTGATGTGTACCGACAGGTCTACGCCCAGGGAGCTAGGGCACATAGAGTAGGCGTTGAACTCAATTTGCGCTCGTGGGGCTTTGCATTAGAGGATATTGATTACCCCCGTATTAAACTGTGGTATGGAGAAAAGGATGTAAATACTTCACCGGAAATGGGTCGATACATGGCAAGTAAACTGCCAAATTCAAGGTACAAAGAGTATAAGGGCGAGAGCCATTTCACTATATGGCGCAAGGAAATAATAGAGGAGATGCTGAAAGAATTGCTGGATCGGTAAAGTAGAAGCTATGCAGGTAGGTAGCTCTTAGCAGATTTATCCTTGAGAGAATACAACGGTCTCTGGAGGGTGCAAATATAAACGGCACGTGTGGCGATGGAATATGGGAGCTGGGTTAGAGTTGACGACATCACAATAGATGCACTCGGTGAGAGGATAGGGGTAGCGGTGGGATGGCGACGAGAAGGACGACGACGGTGAGAACGCAACTCCACCACCTCTTCAGGTGGAGTCTTCATTCTTATAATTTCGGGGACTACTGAGTATGGAGTACTCTGTACAACCCCCTTAGTTCTGCTCTAGAAGAAAGGTACAACATTTGAAGCCCGAGGCATTGCAGACTAACGGTTCAGTTGATGCAGATAGCCATCATCTGCTCCGCGGTGCAACAAATACTGATATATACCGAATGCGACACTAACCCCTATTGCTAGTTAAAGTCCAGCCGTGGCTTGGTTGAACAAGTGGTCAAACCGCATTTTGCTGTAACGAGCGCTTCCAAGCGCGAGATTCCCCCGGCAACTCCAACACTCCTCCAACGCTGGCTTCCCGCACGTCGTATCGAATTGCGCCTTTTGCGGGTAGGGGCACAGGATACGCTTGTGCGTCTCTCCCGAGACGGTAACGTCGATTGGCGAAGACTCAGGGGCCGTGCCATTCTCGACCCAGTCCCGCAGCTGGCGGACGAGGGATGTTGGCTGGCCGCCCGGGCCGCCATAGCAATGCTCGGTGCCTGGGACTTCGAAGTAGCGGTAGAAGTCGTGGATGTCGGGCGTGACTTCGGCGACGGAATTGTAGTATCGCTCAGTGGATTTATAGGGTATGATTTGATCGATCTGTTTTATGACCCCTGTTAGTCACTAGTCACGATAAAAGGGGGGAGGGGGAGAGAGTTCTGCATTTTCAACAGGAAATGAGTCTCGCTGACTTACCAAGCCGTGGTAGGTGATTAGCTTGCCTCCGGCATCGCGGAAGTTGGTCAAGTCGGGATCCGAAGTGTCTATGATAGACTTGAATTGCTGGCTAGCGAAACGAACAAGACGATTGTATTCATCACGGGAGAGCTTGGTCAAATCCATCTCTGTGTCCTTGGCTGCAAACAGTTTCAACCACTGCGGGCCAAAAATGTGGGGAGAACCAACGCAGCCCGCCTCAGTGCACTCTGTTCTCGCGAGGGCGACCATGATGCTGCTGGTGAGGTCGGATCCCGGGGCGATGCCACCGTAGGTGCTCTTCCCATTGGCGTCAACAGGACCATGCCAAGTGGCTGCCGCAACGATGGCTGCCGCCTTGCTGATCTGCACCTCTGCGCCGTCTTTGTCGGCGCATTCCACCGTCTTGCCAACCATGGAGAATGGATCGAACACATCCAAGCAGGTATCGGGGCGAGCGACGATTCCATCAGTCACGCCATCCAGTCCATCACAGGTTAAGATGGCCTCGGCAGATATGGCGTCCAGTTCGCAGTTATAGGGATATTGGCCTAGCTCATTCATGACCTGCTGCGGCCAATATATGTATGGAAAAAGCTCGGTCCAGTAGATTGCAGGTGCAGCAGCCGCGATGCCGTCGTAGTCGTTGGGGTACCGTTGAGCCAGCATAAGACCCTGTCGGCCACCCCCCGAGCAGCCGACGTAATATGAGTATTCAGGCCCTTTTCCATAGAAGCTTTGGATCAGCGACTTGCCGATGATAGTCTATGATGGGCTGTGAGAAGCTTGCTTGAAAGGGAATGAGTTTGCCATTGACCGGAAAGGGGGGGGGGGGGCAACACATACCTCGTCGTGCAAAGCCACAGACGCAAAGTTCTGCAGTTTATACATGTTGACGTTTCCTGGACTGACATGAGCCCAAAGGTCCGCTTCAAACGGTCCCCCGACTCCTGCATCTGTTGTCATGGTGCTGAATCCTTCAGCAAGACTCCCCTTCATACCCTGAAGGACCGACGGGAGCCTGCCTGCAGCCCAGCCGCCGCCGCCGAGAGTTTGTAGACGGCCATTCCAGTTGTCGATGGGAAGCCAGGCTTCGACATTAATTTCGTCATTCTGCCCGGGATGGGTATACGTGACAGTCACATTACAGAAATTGCCGTTCTGTAGCTCTACTGCAGGCGCACCCAACCTAGGTGCACTACCGATAGATGCATCGAGGTTGGTTACTAGATTGGCTTGCACGGACAGGATCTCGCCGCCAGTGAACGAGGGGCTGAAAGTAGACGGGATGCAGGCTTGGGCAAGAGAGGACGCCATCTTGAGGGGACCTTAAGGGGACGTAGGACTCGGCAGGCGATGATGGACAAGACTAGGCTGGTAGGTAAATCGGCGTGATGAACGAGGCCTCGACATGTGTACTAGACACACGATTCGTAGGACGCGGCGTCCCCATCTTATATATTAATGTATTCCATACTCCGTACTCTACAGCATCCTCTCACCCTCTCCTTTTAACAGCTACCCCGGATTTCTTTCAGGCTTCCCCGCAAACAAAGATTAGTGGAGACGGAGGTCGGAGTGGGCTTCGTTCTTAAATGAAGCAGCAACCAATTAGAACCACAATGTATATATCGGATCTCTCGGAACAAAATATCCCGGGCTCCAGTACAAGAATTATACTAATATCCATTGTTCAACCTCCTTGCACAAATATTATGAAGCATGCAGTTAGCTCTAGCAACTCCAACCGCCTCGATTCGAGGACAGTTATGAAGATATCTACAGATTCACGCCTATATTCGGCGCAGATTCGGCACGTATTCGGTGCGAATTCGGCACAGGGGTATGTCTAGTATGCATAAACATATATCCACAGTTTGCACAAGAGCTTAAAAGTTAGCCCTTTAACATAATAGTACTCTAACCCATACGTTACGAAGCTCCTTCAGCCGAATGTTCAATTTCATAGACTATATGCCAGTATTTCTAGATAAGCATATAATTAGACAATTTTCACAGCACCGAATAGTAGCCGTTATAGGTAATTGTACTCTAGAGAATGCGTCGTCAAACCATTTGTAATGTACGTTACCCTGCTAGTTGTTTATCCTCGCGGTTCTGTCTTATGTGGAGAATGGGGCTGAGAGTCTACTGGCCGCCAGGCAAAGAGCTTATGATTGTTATCACATCTCTTATGGAATCGATGTCACTGGTGCTGATATTCTACATACACAAATCCAACCACGTGGGTTCCCTCCTCGCTCCAGAGGTGGAACGGTCATATAGTCATACTCATACTCATCCATATCAATATCCACAGCCCCAATCCATACGCATCCCAGCCCATCCAGTCCAGTCCCAGAAAAAAAAGGGGCAAACCTCCCAAGCAAAGCTACACCACCGAGTCTAATGCATCGAAAACGCATCGCAAGCCAGAGTGAGCCATCCCATCCATCCCATCCCGGCAACCCCCCCCCTGAAAAAAACTCCAGACAATGAAAATGCCATCCCCTCCACACCATCACATAACCTCACACCCCCC
>JPKA01000329.1:0-23429 GCA_000750875.1 Pseudogymnoascus sp. VKM F-4517 (FW-2822) | reverse complement strand
GGGGGGGGAAGTACATTTGAAGTTGGCATCGGGAGATGGGCACGAGATTGGGATGTGGGAATGGGCATGGAAGGATAATTGGGCGTGGCTGGGCTATGGAAAAGGTTATTACGAAGGTTACGATGGGTAAATTGCTGGATGGACATAGGCATAGGCTCGGCTTCTATCAGCAGATGATATAATATTCTATAGGCTCTATACGTATTCATGCTGCCCAGAAGATTTATAGGAGTATCTCAAGATAACAGATACGCAGCTGAATAAAAAATCGCACAGTTACTGGTATCGCTCAAAGTCTAAAGGGTGGCTGTAGATGAAAACAGTAATTACAGCAATTGAAATACAAGTAGAGGCGTTCAGTTACTCAGGGCCACAGTTAAGAGACTAGCTAACGACAAATGGAAGTAAATATATCGGTTCTATAACATGAGTAACTACCAGATAAGAACCGTGCCACTTATTGTTTCAACCGCGTAGCAGCTAAGTGCCTAGGAAAAGTCGTCATAGGTCACCGCCACTTCGGGTGTTCCTGACTTTGAAAAATGAAGGTTTTGATCATCAGGAGTATACTTATCACACGGCAACCCCTTGCTCACCAAATTATAGAGAGGGTAAATTGTATGTAGCAGCAGGGCGAGGACCTTGAAGAGCGGCGCGAGGGTAGGTAGATTGATATTGCTAGCAAGGAAAGCTAGAAACTATATTTCGAGAATATTAATGCCATGGGTGATGAGGTTCAAATGACTAGCATCGACCCCTAGCCATAAGCAAGTCTTTATTCGGATTTCTAGGCCGGATGAGTAGATTCAGGTGGGGCTTGTCACTATATGCTTATTACTCAGGATATACTTATATTCAGCTAAGTTGACTGTACCTCGATTCTCCTAATCATACAAACGCCATCCTACCACCCCCCTTTTCCCGCCCACCAAATAACCTCACAACCCCTTAACACCTGAACCTCCAGCACCCACCCTCACGAAACACCAAACCAGACAACCCCTCTACCAAGACTCCCACATCTGATCCCCCACCGCCACAACCCTATTAAAAAGCTCATCCCTCATCCCTACCGCCGTCAACAAAAACTCCCCCTCTGCCCCCACAACCACAATCCCATCCGCGACCTCCCGTCCCGTCGCCCACCCCACCACCATCTTTCCCCCCCACCCAAGCCCCCCAACCTTCTTCACCTCCTTAATCCCACTCACATCAACACTCCACTCCTTACCCCCTCCCTCTTTCGTCCACCGCAGCACCGGCCCTTTAACAGTATCGGTGTCGAGAACAACACTCCCCTTCGACCCTTTAAACCTAGCCGGGAACGTAGTAGGTCCGGCAGGCGGAAGTGGCGTAGATGGTACCACACCAAGACGCTTTTTAGCGTGTGGTGCACCGGCAGCGGCTTTAAGTCTATCGGCACCGATCATTGTCTCTACGCCGCCGCGGACGGTGCCGCGGATAAAGGCGACGAAGTGGCGGCCGCGTTTCTTGGGCTTCTCTTTCTCTTCCTTTTTGGCCTTTTCTTTTTCTTTCTCCATTTCTGATGAGGGGTTGACGGCGGCGTCGATCTCGGATTGGGAGGCATCTAGATTATCAGCTACTCTCTCTCTATCTGGGGAAGTAATCGGATTAAACAACTCACCTAAATGCTCGAGGTCCTCCCCAGCCGTATCATGTGGGACGTCGCGCAACTCCTCGTGCCCCTCCGGCGGCGGTGGCAGCGGCGCATTATGCTTCTCCCCCACCCTCAACAGCGTAATCGTCAGCTGCGCATTCGTCGGCACACCCTTGAGCAATGAGTTCCTCAACCTCAACATGCGCTGCCAATCCGGATTCTTAGCATCCATCCATTCAACCGCCCTCTCAATGATCGGGCCCCCAAAAAATCCAAAGCCAACCGCAAACGAAGTCCCCTTCACAACCGCATGTGCGGTGGTAACCAACGACACGATAAGCAGGGGGGATATGATAGCAGCGAGTCTTAGCCGTGGCGCGAGAAGAGGGAATGGAGCAGTAGGCGACAGGGCGTTGGCGAGACGCTCATACGTATCTGTAGTGTCGGAGATGGCGTGCATAACTGGGCGCGCCTTCGCCCACATTGCTGCTGACATGGGCTCTTTCGTTTTATCACCCTTACCCCCTGGCTTCCCCCCCGCAGCTTTGGTCTGTGCATCCGCGGCTTTCAGTGGGGCTTCCGATGGGTCAGGGACCACGGCATCGAGGGTGCTGGTGCTTTCTCCTCCCCCTTCCGCAGAGGATGTGGATGAGGGCGAGGGAGGGGGTTGATTCCCCTTCCCTGCTGCGCTACTGATAGCGATAGCTGAGAAGGCGTTTACAAAATTGGAGGCTTCTTGCTCGACTGCTTCGCCAGGATGGCTCTCAGGCGCACCAGTAAGGGAATCATCACTCCCGAGCACTCCTGCAGCGGGACTCTTGACGCCTCCACTAGAGGAGTCAATCAACGCTATCGGCGCTGGCGGGAATGCAATCTCCCTTGTGCTCGGGACGAGGATAAGGACCATCATGAAAGCGGCAATGGTAGGCACGAGCAGGTTATACACCCACGCCACGCCGTACACGGCAAGGAAAGCCATAGTGCGGGGCCGCTCGCGCCAGGAGCGAAGACGCGCGATGTGTTTTACGGCCGCGGTGGTGCCAACGATGAGGGTCATGTAGAGGCGCTCTATGGATGCGCGGAGCCTGTCCGGGGAGAATTCCTCGATCGGCGAGATGTTTAGGTCGAGGGCGTCCATGGGCGGGGTGGGGGTTGCTTTGACGTGTTGGATTTGCTGAGGGGGTTAGTGGTGAGGTTGGAAAGGGGAAGGGAAAAAGGCTACCTTGTTGAAGCGCCGGAGGAGTACCCAGAGGTCGTCGTTAGGGAGGCCTGCGATGAGGGGACGTGGGATGGAGCCAGCGTCGTTGTGCCATCCCAGATCGCGCACGGATGAGGATGCGCTGTGGGTTTGCGCGTATCCCTTTTCCTCGGGCTCAGTGGCCGCGAGGGCATGACTGTTTGTTGGATAGTCCTCTGTTGCTTCGTCGATGAAGGCACCGGCCTGGACAGGGTGGAGTTGTGGCCCTGTGGGGTTATCATAACTCCTGGCAGGCGCCAATGGCGCCTTTTCTTCAGCCATTGGAGTTGCGGTTTCCCTTCTGGAAAGTATAAAGTTGTTATATGTTAATGAAGTGTTCTCGCTTTGGGAGTTGCATATGTCATGAGTAAACGCCAATAGGCAAAGGGGTGGTTGAAATGCTTTAATTATCAGAGTCGGGCCCAGGCACAAGGGATCGAGGGGTTGTGTGATGTCATCGCTCCTGTCACAACCTGGGATTGTTGGATCCACCTACAACTCCACTTTGAGATGTGGGCACGAGCCTAAATGTCATAAGAGGGAGGGAATATAAGATTTTAGGATTACATTGCGATTGAGTTTTGAGAGCGGTATGTTTTATTTATTTATTTTATAGGTGCAGCTTACGACCTACACCTAAGCAGCCTATAGTGCTTATCCCGTTTAGCTGTAGCTTATATGTGATGGTCTCTCTAGACGTTAGGCATAATAAAATACATGAGATACAATCATTAATAAGCGTATATTCTTAGTGTTAGGGGGGTATATTTATAGTGAAGTTTGTTTTTATTCCTTTATCTAATATTAAAAGGCCAACTCCTGTCTACCTAACACCCTCCCTCATACCCCCCTCCCGCCCCATTCCCTTATATTTACCACCTAGCACATCCTGCCATAAGTGAGTAGCTTCCCAGCAAACCTCTCGCCGCTAAAATACGCCTTCCTTAGAGGGAGTAGGGTCTATCTGCCCCTAGACCCTATAGACCTCCCGACTACCTTAAAACACCAACATGAACAACGAACCCTTCTCCCCCTCTCAACCCCTCCCCCGCAACCTCATCCGGGACCCTCCACACCCGGAACGACTCTTTGAACGCCGTAAGCCACCCTTCAAAGACCTGATCTGAGCGCAGTTGTTGTGCTATGATACAGACTGCCTTTCCCTCTAAATTCCCTAGGCCTGTTGCTCCACCTCCTCCACACGCTCCGCCCTCCCCGGTGGTATTGGTGGTGTTGGTAGTCTCGTCCTGGTTTAGTCGTCGTGTGCTCTCCCGTAGCCGACAAGCATCCACACAAGCCTGGACAAGTGGCTCGATTAACGCATCGTTGTATATGCAATCACATGCAATCACCGCGTCGAAGCTGCCTCCGCCAGGCAGTAAGCCCGCTACCTCATCTGTCTCCCAATCTAGCGTCTTAATCTGAATATTCGAGTCTCCCTCCCCTCCTTCCCTACCCTCACCACCCTCTTCCGTAGTCGCTTGTGTGGCGCCGCGCTTAGCTTTCGATTTTGATTTTGATTTCGCGGCGTTATTGTTGTTACTAGATTTGGGTTTCCTAGTGGAGGGGAGGTTGGAAGTGATTTCTGCCGTAGCAACTTTAAGACGTACGATTGGTCCGTAAGTGTGTAGGAGCTAATGCTGGGGGATAGGGCGAGGGCGATTACCCCGGAAATACCGGAGCCAAGTTCGAGGAGGGCGGAGGAGGAGGTGAAGATTGAGTGTGTGGTGAAGGGGTTGGTGGGGGAGGAGAGCCAGGATGCGACTAGGGGGGTGATTTTCCAGAGAACTGTTGGGGGGTTAGCTTTGCAGGGAAAAGAGGTGAGAGAGGGAGAGAAAGACGTACCTGCGCCTGTGGTGCCCCCGCCGCGGGTGGAAGAGAGGATGGTGGGGGATTGGTGGATGGTGAGGTCGCGGCCGGCGATGGTGAGGTCGATTGAGGTTGCGGATTGGTCGACGAAGCCTAGGTTTTGGGAGGGAATGGGTTGGGAGAAGAGGAGAAAGGATTCTGGATGGGGGAGTTAGTGTTAGTGACGTGGGGGTGGGGGAGGGGGTGAAAGTGAGGAGGAGGGGTGAGGAATGAAAAAATGAGAGTTCTTCTTAAGGACGAAGAGATGGAGTAAGAAGAGCAATGAGAGACTTGCCTTCTTCCGCGTCTTCAATCTCGTCCCCGAGGAATCGGAGGAGGGATTCGACCGTCATGTGTGTGTGATGCTGTGGATGTTGGACATCCCTGATGTCTTTTTCTTATCTAGAGTGGATGCACATTATCGCAAGGCTGACGCAGGTACAGCAGCCTCGTCACGTGTAGTCAAGGATGGTCCGTGAGAGCAAGGGAACAACGTTATCCCGCATACAGCCAATCATATCACGTGCTGCCCAGGCCAAGGACGAGGACCTGGGGAAGAGGGGTCGCCGGGTACAATAGGAGGTCCAAGTGCAGGCTCGGTTGCCCATATCTCTTTTCAGTCGTAGAACTCGGCGATGCACGCGAGGGTTGGCGAAGGATTGACCACGAGGGGCCTTGGCGAGCCGGCGTGGGCCTCGGCTACCTACTTAGGTACGGGGAAGCTCGGTGGAGGCATTTGGATGGGGATGATGGGTGCACTGTAGATGTAGATCCGCTATTTTATCCCTGCGGCAAGGCTCAGATTTGTTGGTGTTGGTGTAGGGGGTGGTCAATATTGAGATATTTTTGAGAGTAAACTGACACCGAATACTAAATATATGGCCGATGGCTACATGTGAGGCGGCGTCGTTCTTTCCTAGTTTACGACTGTAGGTCTCGTGACTTTTTCGGTAAGAGCGGCCGCGTCTCCCCTGTTGAGCTGGGGGTTGCAGGTGGCTCTTGCCGAGAGAGATATGGAGGCGAAGAATGCGGAGAGCGGGGAGGTGCGGACAACAGCTGTGCCTTACCGTAGAATGTTTTACTTTGTAATGCAGGCTACCTGTGTTGATACTACACTACCAGTGATCGCCACAGGAATGGCTTGGGCGGGGTAGAGGGACAAGCTGGGGGAGGTATCAGTATACCTATTTCTTAGAGCGGTAGAAGAATCGGAAGAACTTCTACTCCTACTAATCTAGTACGTCGAGTATCTATCTCTATAGGTCTCTATATAGCACATCAGTCCACATTCTCTACCTAGAGTATCGTAGGTAGCCGTAGTATAACCTTCACCACAGCTACAGTACCCTCTGTAGTACATATGCGGCCATAATCTAAAGCATACAGCGGCAATATATTAACATTGGCATTCCCAGCCTTTTTAGGCCCAGCCCAAGCCCACAGCCCCAAGCCTCTTACAGCCACTATAGCCACTATAGCCAGTTACAGCCGCCGACATCCCTCCTAAAGCAACTAACAGCGTCGCTGCCCTCTGTTGCTCTGAAAGGGTCCGTTCAGACGACTGCTGGCGCTGCCCAAAGGTCTGGGCGAGGGGCGCCTGTCCTTATGGCCAAGGACTTACATGGCGAGTAGCAATTTACACTGATGCAAGCTGATAGGAGTTCTCCCTTTAGTTCCGTCTCTGAGCAACTACCCTACTATTTGTAGTCATGAGTTTTGGAACGCTTTTACTTGAACTATAGTTGCTGTAGAGACAGTTATTGTAGACAACTATTATAACTACTATAGACAGCCCTCCTCTGGACTTTAGGCGGCACGAGTGCTAAACGGCTAGACCACTGCTCCGTAACGCGCAGTTGCAGTAGTCGACATACGGAAAGTGCGGGTTAACGTATCGCGTTACCCCAACAAACTCTCAACATCCCTGCTCCTAGAGCTCCACCCGCCTTCAATACTTACGCCTACCCACCTACCACCCCCCCCAACCGCCAAAAACAGGGATCTACTTAGTAAACTGACCAAAACACCCAGAGCAAGAAAGTACCTTTCCCCAAGCTGCCCATATTGCTTTGCTCCTTCCATCTCCTGCCCAAAAGCCCCCTCTCCATTACTCCTTCTCTTCCTCCTCGGCCCATCACAAGCATCATCATCTGAACCTGACACAACCCGTGAGTATTGCCCGTCTCTACATCTGCCTGGCTCTCCCCACTAATACCTGTCATTTCTCCAGATTCTGCTACAATTCTCTGACCTGAAAGCTTCATCTCCCGTTGCAAATAGCCGCCACAACTCTCAGCACTCATCACAACAACCTTCACCATGACGGACGTCGTCTCCGAGCTCCCGCACATCAACGACCACCCCGAGCTGAAGAAGGCCACTGTCCAGCCACGCATCATAAGGCCGGCCCCATTCACCAAGGAAGTTGAGGGCGCCACGCCTGTTCAGGGTGAGACCCTTCCTCGCCGTAACCCGGATCTCCAGGACCGCCTCGTCTCTCGCCCATTCCCCGATGTTGCAACACTCTTCGATGTCGTCAAGGTAGCAGCCCGCAAGTATGGCAACGCAAAAGCCATCGGCACGCGAAAGCTCCTCAAGACACACAAGGAGACGAAGCGCATCAAGCGCATGATTGATGGCGTCGAGACCGAGCAAGACAAGGTCTGGACATACTTTGAGCTCAGCGGATACACTTACCGCACCTTTATCGAGTACGAGAAGATGGTCATCGACATTGGCGCCGGTTTGAGGAAGCTCGGCATGGTCAAGGATAACCGCCTACACATCTTCGCCGCCACCAGCGCCCACTGGCTGGCCATGTCCCACGGTGCTGCATCACAGTCGATGCCCATCGTCACAGCTTACGATACCCTGGGCGAGGAGGGACTCAAGCACTCCCTGGTGGCCACTGGCGCCAACGCCATCTTCCTTGACCCCCACCTTCTCCTCAACATCGTCAACCCGCTAAAGGAGGCGACCGAGATCAACCACGTCATCTACAACACCGAGCACGACGTCAACCCAGCACACATTGCGCGCCTGAAGGAGGCCCACCCCCGCCTGACTATTCTCAGCATCGACGAGCTCATCGCGTTGGGCGCGGCGAACCCGGTCGAGGTAGTGCCACCCACTCCCGACGATCTCGCCTGTATCATGTACACTTCCGGATCGACGGGCACCCCCAAGGGCGTTCCGTTGAAGCACAAGAACGTTGTTGCCGCACGTAAGTTTCTCTGTCTCCCCAGTCTTCACATCGACATATGCTAATCGGAAACCAGTTGCCGGCGTGAACGTTATTATCGAGAGATACATTGGCCCAGGCGACACCCTGCTCGCATACCTCCCGCTTGCTCACATTCTTGAGTTGGTCTTTGAGAACTCGTGCCTAGGATGGGGTGGAACCATGTGCTATGGTAACCCCAAGACCCTCTCCGATACGTCGGTCAGGAACTGTGCCGGTGATATTCGCGAGTGCAAGCCTACCATTCTCGTTGGCGTGCCAGCTGTGTGGGAGACTGTCAAGAAGGGCATTGTTGCCAAGGTCAACGCCGGGAGCCCCATCGTGAAGAACCTGTTCTGGGGAGCCATGTCATTGAAGAGCATGATGATGTCCTATAACCTCCCGGGCGCCGGCGTCCTCGACGCTGTCGTCTTCAAGAAGCTGAAGGAGGCCACCGGCGGCAGGCTTCGTATCTGCCTGAACGGCGGAGGGCCAGTATCCAAAGAGACGCAGCGCTTCATCTCCCTGTCGATCAGCCCCATGATCAACGGCTACGGTCTCACCGAGACCTGCGCAATGGGCGCACTCATGGACCCCATGAAGTGGACCGATTCCGCGCTTGGCGACCTCCCCGGCTCCATCGAGGTCAAGCTTGTCGACTATCCCGATGCCGGCTACTTCGCGACCAACAAGCCCCATCCGCAGGGTGAAATCTGGATCCGCGGTAATAGCGTGATGGAGGAGTACTATAAGAACGAGGAGGAGACCAAGGCGGCCTTTGGTCCCGACGGCTGGTTCAAGACGGGCGATATCGGAGAGTGGGACAGCAACGGCCATCTCAACATCATCGATCGCAAGAAGAACCTGATCAAGACCCTGAATGGCGAATACATCGCGCTCGAGAAGCTGGAGTCGGTGTACCGCTCGGCGACAGTCGTGGCGAACATCTGCGTCTACGCTGACCAGCAAAAGAGCAAGCCCGTCGCGATCATTGTGCCTGCCGAGCCAGCGCTGAAGAAGCTCGCGGCGTCGATTGGCATCAAGGAAGGTAACCTCGAGCAGCTCGTGCATAATACTAAGCTGCAGAGTGCGGTGCTCAAGGCGCTGCAGGATACGGGCCGTGCAGGAGGGTTGTCGGGGATTGAGATTATCAGTGGTGTTGTTATGTCGGATGAGGAGTGGACACCTCAAAGCGTAAGTTTTTTCCTTGATTTGTCACTGGATCCGAGTATTGGAGAAAGAGAGAAGGCTAACTTATTGACTTTACAGAACTTTGTCACCTCGGCACAGAAGCTCAACCGCCGCCTCATCGTCCAAACGTATAAGAAGGACATCGACGCCGCATACGCGAAGAACAGCTAGGTTTCATAATTTATGCTATGTCGTCACGTCATGGCCGTGCTCCAGCGATGTTTGGTGGGGGGGTTGGGTTCGAGAAACGTGGTTTTTATTTTTGATACCTTTTGCTTTGAAGGGGGGAAATTATATATGTTTTGTTTGCATGGGGAGGTGGTGGAAGCGGAGGTGGTGGAAGGGGAGGGTTACTTGGAGGTTAAGTGTCTTGAGTTCCGTGTGGTGTGGTGTATACCTAGTTTTCTAACTGTTATGAGTTTGGGTGGTGACTATGGTTGCCACGAGGGCTGTGTTGATGGAGGGGTTAATGAGACGTTTACTTTTTTGATGACTTTTTGTGATTTGTCCGTTTTGATACTTACTTGTTGCCTGGTGTGTTCTTCGATTTGGGGTGGGACAGGACGATATCAAAAGGTCCAAAAAAAAACATCACTTTATAAAATTGATAGTTAACAATCGTAGTACTTTTTATGAAATTCTTTAAACATCAAACTAATTCTACATTCCCATCTACAAAATCATTACACTCATTTCTTCTCCATCAACTCGACCGCGGCGCTCGCCAGCGCCAACTTGCCCGTCTCCTTAACCTTGGTCTGGAAGATGACCTTATTTCCATCCTTCCACATCTCAGTCACGAGCGTCTGGCCCGGCGTCACGGTTCCCGCAAAGCGGACCTTAATATTCTTAAACGCGCCGTAAGTCTTGTAGACCGCCTTACCCGCAATACCGAAGAAGCAGAGACCGTGAAGGATGGGCTCCTTGAAGCCACCCATGGCAGCGAACTCGGGGTCGACGTGAAGAGGGTTGTAGTCACCGCTCAGACGGTAGATGGCGGCCTGCTCCTCGGTGGTCTTCTCCTCGACGACGGCGTCGGGGGCGCGCTTGGGGATGGCATTTGCGGCGGTGGCGGCGCCGCGGTCGCCGGCCTTGGGGTTGCCGCCGAAGCCGCCGGAGCCGCGGAGGAAGACGGTCATCTCGTTGTAGAAGACGTCCTTGCCGGTGGCCTTGTCAACGGTGGTGGTTGCTGACTTGACGACGGCGGCGGCGCCCTTGTCGACGACCTCGATGAGCTGGGGGTAGGAGACGAGGGTGGCAGAGGTGGGGATGGGGAATTGGCGGATCTCGAGGTATTGTTCACCGTGGAGGAGCATCATGGGGTTGAAGTTGGGGACGATGGCGGAGAGGTCGTAGGGGGCCTCGGCGGAGAAGGGAGGGATGACGCCGAATGTTGGGAGGGCCTGGAAGTCCTGCGAGCCCTCGAAGATGTAGGGGAGCTCGGAGCGGAGGGCGCCGATGCCGAGGTTGTAGAGGGAGACGTCGCGCTCTTCGTAGGTGAACTCGGTGCCGTTGGCTTTGGCCTTCTTGGCCTCCTCGATGGCGGCGAGGATATCGGGGTTGGGCTCGGACTTGCGGGCGGGCTTCTTGGCTTTCTACGGAAGGAGATGCGTTAGAGATATTTTCTGATCATAAGTTTGACATTTATTTGACATTGAGTGCGTCTAGCTATCGTACAGTACATGAAGCGTCGTAAAGGACAGATATGAAAAGACACGCGCGCGCACACACCGCGCTCACACCAGGACCTAGAAGAGGCTCATACCTTGCTCTTGTTCTCCATGTTGGCCATGATGCTCTTGAGGCCATCAGCCGGGCTGTCGGGGTGGTCGGCACGTCCGTCATCGAAGTCGGTGATGCGGGCCCATTGTGCGCGGACGGCCTCAGGGGTGAGGACGACGTCGACGGGGAAGCCGGCACCGCCGGTACGCTGCCAGCGAGTGCTGCCAACCCATCCGGAGCCGACCTCGTAGAGGCCACCGGTGGGGTTGGGGGCCTTGTCGCTAGCGAGCAGGACAACGAGAGGTGCTATGTAGTCGGGCTTGAAGGCCTGGACCATCTCCTCGGGCATGATAGTGCGGGTCATGGCGGTTCCGGCGTTGGGGGCGATGGTGTTGACGTAGATGTTGTACTTGGCACCCTCACGGGCAAGAGCGCGGGAGAAACCAAGAATACCGCATTTCTATAATACAGTTAGAAGGGAGGTTTTGGTTGTTAGGGGAGAAGGGACTTACGGCAGCAGCATAGTTGGCCTGGCCAAAGTTTCCGTAGATACCGGAAGTGGAGGTGGTGTTAATGACACGTCCGTACTTCTGCTTGAGGAAGTATGGCCATGCGGCCTTGGTGACCTTGTAGGTACCGCGGAGGTGGACATCCATGACTGGGTCCCAGATCTTGTCATCCATGTTGGCAAAAGCCTTGTCCCTCAAGATACCAGCGTTGTTGACGATAACATCAATGCGGCCGAAGGCGTCGATGGCGCCCTTGACAACCTCCTCACCGTTCTCGCAAGGTGCCTTGACACCGACGGCGGTACCGCCGAGCTTCTGGATCTCCTGGACGACGGTGTCTGGGTTGACAAGGTCGTTGATGACGAGCTTAGCGCCCAGCTTGGCGAACGCAAGTGCGTATGCGCGGCCAATACCAGCTCCAGCGCCGGTGATGAGGACGACCTTTCCGTTGAAGTCGAGGGCCTCGGCCTTGGGGGCGGAGGACAGCTTCATGGACTTGTCCAACAGGCTGAGGAAATCGGCGGGGCCGGATGGGTGCTCGGGCGCCTTGAAGTTGTTGACATCGTCCCACTTGGCGAGCAGGGCGCCTGCGGTGTAGGAGTCATCAGCCTTCAGGAGAGCACCGGAGGATCTCTCCCAGCGCAGCTTGGCGACGTGTCCACCGCCGACCTCGAAGATGGAACCGGTCTCCTCGGCGTCCTTGTCGACGAGGGTGGCCACGAGCGGCACAACCCACTCCGGCTTGAGGTTTGCGAGCATGTCCGGGGGCATGACGGTCTCGGTCATGCGGGATGCGGCAATAGGCGCAATAACATTGACCTTGATGTTGTATTTGGCACCCTCCTTAGCCAGGGTCTCAGTGAAGCCAACCAGGGCAAGCTTTGCCGCGGAGTAGTTGGTCTGGCCGAAGGAGCCGAAGAGACCAGCAGCAGAGGCGGTGTTGATAACACGTCCGTACTTCTGCTTGCGGAAATGCGGCCATGCGGCCCTCGCGCACTTGTATGAGCCCTTAACGTGCACAGCAATGATCAGGTCCCAGTCCTGATCCTTCATGTTCTTGAAGCTGACGTCACGGAGGATACCAGCGTTGTTGATGAGGACATCGATGCGGCCGTAAGTGTCGATGGCGGTCTGGATGATCTTCTCGCCGTCGGTGACACTGTCATAGTTGGCAACAGCCTTGCCGCCAGCAGCCTTGATCTCCTCGACTACTACATCGGCAGCCTGGTGGTTGGTTAGTATTCGGCTCGGAGAAGGGTCAGATGGGGGGTTTTTGACGCACTCTTGACGACGCACCGCCGTCACCACCCTTGAACGATCCGCCCAAGTCATTTACGACGACGCTGGCACCCCTCGAGGCAAAGAAGAGGGAATAACTCTTCCCGAGGCCCCCACCTGCTCCTGTGACGACGACGACCTGGCCGTCGTATCTGATTTCCGACATGCTTCAATGGGTAGAGTTGAAACTGGTGTAGGAAGGGTTCGTTTGAGAGAAGGGCTCTTTTGAAGGAGGAGCTCTTTTGAGGGTATAATGAAGAAAGAAAGAGCAGAATAAGACAAGAAATATACTCCGCAAGTCTCCGGGAGCGAAGTGTTTATCTACTTGCTCGTTTTCGGCTCGTCGTCGTCTGCCCAAGTACACCTCGGCACATGCCTCGGCCAACCCGTTCGGTTGTTATGATTGGTCGGCTGTTGGAGTCATGACGAAACCTGGGGTAGCTGCGAAAATAAGCGTTCACATGCCAGCGACCCGAGATAATTTGGAGTTGGAGAAATACCATGTGCATAATTTCTGTTAATTTTATTCTGATGCCATAATTATTTCCTGGGCCGAACAACAATCGGTCAGCGTTGCTGGAACCGATCATCATATCCTGAGAGTCGCCGATGCTGAGCGTCATGGATCTAGAAAGCTCAAGCGGAATCGGAGAGTCAGGGTAGAATGCGAACCCCGCATATGATTCGCTTCATCTTGCGCCGCGAGTCGAGTTAGTGTCGACGAGCTACCTTCGTAGAGGGCCGACGATGAATTGGAGAATATGAAGACTTGAATAGATTGTCAGCATCGTACCATTGAAGCTTCAGCAGGAATTGTAACTTTTAGTAGAGACTCGGTTTCGTGGAGTTCACCACTTTCGGAGGAACTGGCAACCTCCCCCGCCTTATCATACACGACTCCTTCAAATACCCCAACCCCAACAGCACATAAATGAGAAGATGGCGGAAATAATAGATGACAAAAGCATCCATTGCATCCCCTTCATCCTCTCCCGCCACGCCCTCCACGCTGCCTCTTCCCCCTCGACCCCCTTTTTCATAGGCATCAACGGCGTCCAAGGCGTCGGGAAATCCACCCTCGTCTCAACCCTCCTCACAACCCTCCAAACAGAATGCAACCTCGCGACTGAAATCATCAGCCTCGATGACCTCTACCTCACCCACGCCGACCAAGTCGCTCTTGCGCAGGCCAATCCCTTGAACCCGCTGGTCCAGCACCGCGGGGAGCCCGGTATGCCCTCCGCTACCCCTCAATCTGTCCCTCCCCCATACTGACAACACCAGGAACCCACGATATCCCCGTCGCCCAATCCCTATTTACCAGCCTCCTCAACCAAACCGAAACCTCCATCCCCCGATACGACAAGTCCGCCTTCAACGGGCAGGGCGACCGCGCCCCCACCGCCCTCCGTGTCAACGAGCCGAGCAAGCCAAAGCTTCAAGTCATAATCCTCGAAGGATGGTCCGTTGGATTCCGCGCACTTTCTTCGGAAGAAGTAGCTTTCAAGCGCGAGGCGTCGCAATCTGATCCCAACTCGACACTATGGAAGAACCGGCTCGAGGACTTGCTGTTTGTGAATGACAAACTCAGGGAGTATGATGTTATGACGAATATGCTGGATGCGTTTATACACCTCGATGCGAGTGAGACGTCGTACGTGTATGCGTGGCGCCGGGAGCAGGAGGAGGCGTTGAGAAAGGTGAGGGGGGTGGAGAATGCGATGACAGACGAGCAGGTTGTGAAGTTCGTAGATGGGTATTACCCCGCGTATGAACTGTTCACGGAGGATCTGAGGAAGGGGGTGTTCAAGGGGGATGAGGGAAAGAAGGGGAGCCAGTTGAGCTTGATTGTTGGGAGAGATAGACGTGTTAAGGAGGTGGAGCAGATATGAGTTATGATGTTTGATTGAAAGCTGTTATAAAGCAAATGGGTATATGGTACGACAATAGTCCTCCCTCCTCTTTTGCGCCGCCGTCCTGTGGTTGCTCCAGAAAAATGCATGCCATGCTATCCTCGAGCCCTTCCAGCAAATTGTAATTAACAAAATGTACCATCTCGCAAGGCCAAGCACTTGTCGACGATCAGCAAATCCTGTCTCCCATGTTTCAAGCCCCTCCAGCAATTGCAAAGAACAAAGGTTCCACCTCGCAAGGCCAGGCACTAAGTCGGCGTCTTCCCCCTCAACAAATCCTGTCCTCCATTTTTCAAGTCTTTCAACGAGGCCGTCACACCATCCGCCCTTTTCCTGACCTCTGCATCCCGTGCAGCAAGCTTGTCCTCAAATTTAGCTGCAATCTTGCGTCTCTCGCGGCGAGCATCCGCAGCCCTACCCATCACGCTGCCAAACTGCTTCATAAGCCACTCTCCTGCCTCCTCCCATTCGTCAATGGATAGCGTGGCGAGAAACTCTGCCCTCTCTCCCGCTGGTTTGGACTTGAACAGCTCCATGCGCTCGTCGAGAGATTTTGGGGAGCCTTGAGCCACGGATGTTTTGGGTTGGTTTGGATCCTCGTCGAATGGTTGCCTTTCGAGCCTTTCATATGGCATCACAATGAGCATCTCTCGGTCAAAGTCCAGGCTGGAAATATCTTCCCGTTGCCGTTTTGAAGAAGCCTTCCTGGGATTATTTTGACCATTGCCAACAATCGAGTGCATAGTATCTTCGTCGACTTCGGAAGGAGCAAATCTATCTACCTCGTGCTGCTGGTTTTCATCTTCCTGATCTTGATATCCAAGTCGCCCAGACGTATTTTTCTTGTAACTCTGCCCGGGACCATTGGCCGCCCTTTTACCGTCTGAAAGTACGGCCTCCATAGCAGGTGGCTGCCGTTGCCGTACCGGTGGATTGAAGCGGTTCGTAGTGACCCCTCTCATTGGTATATTGCTCTGATTGGTGCCCGGTTGCCTGGGGTAGACATTGTAGTATCCATCATTCTGTTCGGCTTCCTCCTCTTCTGGATCAATTTCAGACCGTTGGTCAGATAATCCGACATCTTGATCACGGTCCTCGACATCTTGATCAAGGTCTTGGCCGTGGGCATCTTCCAGCTCATGGTCACTGTTATCTTCGTGGTGACCAAACGATTTGTCTTTAACAGTGGACAATGAATCAGACCCAAAACTCGATTCGGCCCAGAGAGAGCCTGGTTGAGCATAGGTTTGCCCCTGGTCACTGGTCTGATGCGTGCCTGTGCGAGTAACTGTATCTCGAAATGGCACACTGGGTCCAGACATCGACTGGTTCCTCCGACCAGCTCCCAGACCCGGGGCTTTGAAGCGCAGTCCCTGGGCAGCAGCTTGGCGCTGTGCAAGCTCTGGCTGTGTGATGGGCGCATCATTCTCGTTGTTGCCGCCGTATTGCGAGTGTTTTCTGTTCACATAGTCTCCCACGCCGCCAGCCATTGTGGCGGTTGCTATCGACTGAGTATGGCAGACTTCTTATTCGATGTATTGATAGGTCGCCTTAAAGCTTCACTGCGCCTCAGTGTCTAAAGTTGAGATTTCCTTGCTGTGGTCCGGACAAGGTGAAAGTGTGACCCGCGAGGGTCGGTGCTACAATCAATTTACGCGTTGACAAGGCTGAACCACAGCTAACCGAAGCCGACGCGTTCTGTCAGCACTGAGAAAAGCTACAAAAATAAAATAAAAATAAAAATAGTAGAATATATTGCAGATTCAGGCCTAATATAAAAGCCCTAGCATATAGTAATCCCACTGCATACATACGGCCATTTGTAACCCATCTACAAACTGAGGGGTGGCTACCAAGGGACCATCCCCACTTCTGGTGGGGTCGCCCCCGTTGAAGAACCCACCTACAATTTTTTCCCTTTACAAAACGCCCAACAAGCCCCTCAGCTTCAACAAATTCGGGACAGATGGCCGAGATGGTTATGGCGCCAGGTTAAGGTTATACCTTAATACATGTGATTCATCATATAGTTTCCTGGTCACGAAAGTGGCGTGGGTTCGAGTCCCACTCTGTTCAATATTTTTTTGTTTCTTAAACTTCTGATTATCGAGAATGGAACTGTCGGTGTGGCGTCCTCTTTCTGGTTTTTACTTTTACATATAGTGGATGGGTTTTTAAATAAGGAAGCAACATGCTCGTGCCGCCTAAAAGTTTGATCGGGGACTGGAGACGGCAGTGGTGTTTAGTTAAAGGCATTCAATCACCCAAAGCTACATCAATAAATCTATAAAATCCTTCAATTATTATCCGTCCCATATAAGAGAACGCCTCGTAGCTTTCAGTACAAACACCCGTCAGTCATGGCTTCTAACCCCCGACAAAAACACCTTAACCAGTACCCCTCCCTTCCCATCCGGATATCGCATGCATAAACAAACAAAACGCCAAATCCCACCAATTACCCCAAACCAGACATCCCAATCATCATTCAATAACAAATTCCATCAGCGCATCCAACACCCTCTCCGCACTCGGCCTTGACCGCCACGTGCGGCCCAACCACCCATCCTTCGCTGGGTCATACCTCTGCACCAAAGACTTTTTAAGATCTTCATCCCCCCCGCCCTCCTTCTCAAACCACAATCGCTCTGCATCCTCCTTCGCCTTCGTCACCACCACCTCGTCGTTCTCGCAGCGGTACAAATCGCACTTCTCGCACTCCGTGCAGCCCTTCCCACCATTCGGGCGGAAGTGCTCGCAGAAATGGCGGTAGCCCTCGCCATTCCCAATGTTCTTGCGGCAGACGTAGCACATCTGGTAGCCGCATACGCAGGTCAGCTTGTTGCAGCCAGAGGACTTGACGAAGCTGGTGTTGCAGCGTGGGCACGTGCGCTTAATGGCTAGAGACATGGCGAGCTCGACTTGGGTGCGGAGTGCGAGAAGGGAGGACTCGTGGCAGATGTGGATATCGGACCAGGCTTTGGAGCAGGAGATGCAGGAGTAGCGGAGGCAGGCGTCGTTTTGGCATTGGAAGCGCAGGCCGCGTTGGTGTCGGCGCAGGCGTGTGTAAGAAGCTATGACGTGCCGCCTTGCAAAGTTCTCGACCTTGCGGTTGAAACTTGCCAGGTAGGAAACGATAAAGATGAGTAAAATTAGAGGTATTACAAAGGGTATCATCCCGATAAATGGAAAGAGGAGTGCGAAGCCGAAAATCGAAAGACTGCTATGCTGTCGAAAGTTCCAAGCCTTTTCGGTCTCGGGTAAATATATCTCGTCGATCTCGGCGTAGCTGCAGAATGGACATCGAACCAAAGGCAACTGTGATTTGAGAAGGTTGTCCTCTGCCAGTCGTTCATTAAATTTCCGGATGACATCTACACCCCCTTTTTCTCCCAGTAACGCCCTATTAACAAGTTCCTGCGGGATATAGCCATGGCACTCGTCCGTTACTGGAGCCAGACACCGAAGAGATCCAAGTTGAGAGTCCACACTGCGTGCCCAGCCCTGTCCAAACACAGCCTCCTTGGCGGCATGTCTTATGCACTGGAAGCACACAAAGTGTGCACCGCCATTGCAAGCAGAAAGCTCCTCGAATGTTGTTGAGGTGTAGCAGCACTCGCAGTCATGTAGTGAATCGGCCTCCTCTGCTTGTTCAGTGTTGAGTTCGAGCGCGATCGTATGATCCTTCTCGATCTGCTCGGCCTGGCTCCGCACTTGGAGGGGCCTGATGAACGATTCAAATAACTCCCTATCCAACTCCACGCAGCCAGAAGACTTCAAGGTTGGGATAATCGAGCCAAGACCCGTCGAGTGCCACACGACAAACTGGTTCTGCTCGGGGTTCGCCTTCTTCCGGCTGAATATTGCTGTAATAGAGAATCTCCATGACTTTGCATGGAGAGCTGCGAGCGTTGGCCGGGCACGAATGAAAGAATGGTTGTGCTCTGCCAGGACAGCCTTGACGGTGGAGTGAGACAGCCCTTTGAACTCGTTGTATGCAGCATTCTTGACAGCCAACTTATACGCTGTAGTTCGAAACCTCTCTTCCTTTGGCAACAATTCGACGGTATCCTCAGACGGTTTCTGGGCCGCTTCCTTCCCTAGCACTCTGTATCGTCCCCTGGACCACTTCATCTTATTCTTGATCAAAGCCTCCGTAACCACAGCCAATCTTGACTCCTCATCAAAGCTGCTTAGCATTTCTCGAAAGACTTCGACCTGGACATCGGGGAATATGGCCGTCAAGGCGGCAAGGCTGTTATTCAAGTCCGTGAGCTCAGGTGGTTCGGCTTCGACGTCCTCGAGCTGAGCCTCGCTCGCAATATATGGCGTGTCTTCGTGACTAACCGAGGACTTCTGCGAAGGGCTAGGAGATGTATCCCCCCCAGGCGATCCAGAGGAGCTTAATCGGCGGTGTCGTCGCTGGTCGTTCCCCGTCTTAAGCAGGCTGGAGAATACCATCATGGCGATCGATGAACATCCCGTTCACATGGTGTTCGCGCCAGTGATAACGGAGCACCCTGCTATCCAGGATGGCGAATTTGGCAAGGCAGACGGTGAGGAATTCTGGTACCTGAATTCGGTGTGTATGTATGTTGGGGCGGGAAGAGGTTGGTTATTGGACTGACGCGCAATACGAATCGAAAGGCTGAGCGAACGGCAAATGGGCCGATGGAGTACGTGGAGTGCCTTAATCGGCAAGCGGTGGTGCTGGGATTTGGGAGCCTTGCGGGATAGCGCAGCCCCTCACTACCAAGCGAAGGATTTTAATTTCAAAGTGCTTCAGATACCATTCCCGCGTCATTAATTTGATAGGTATTGCGGTTCCATTAATTTATTTTTACTCTAATATTTATACTTTGACGTCTCTGAATTGATCTTGAACTGGGATATAAAGATTGCGTTTCACTTTGGGTATCTTAAGGGAGATGAGATTTCCCAAGTTTCCCACCACCACATGAAGATTTCCAGCAACGGGTATAACAAATCATCTTTCTAACCTATCGCCCTATGGCTGCCCCTCTACACTATTATAATTAGAGCCATTAAACTTCAGGTGTACAATATTAAGGCCCCCCAGATCCCGAAACTCCCCTCCAACGCCTCCCGTAACATTGCAGAATATATGACACTCATGCCAGACAAAGGCGGGTATAGTATAGCCCCTTAAACAAAGACCCATAGCCAATATCAAGCAATAGGCCTATGCTCCCTCTTCATCGCAAGCTCTCCATTCAAACACCATTGACCGCTTGGTTGCCTTCTCCATAAGAGGAGCTTCCCATCATCGCCAGTCGTCCCCAACATCTGACCGTCGTCATCAAATTGACAGCGCCAGACAGGGCCATGATGACCATCGAGTTTCGTCATTTCCTTAACAACATGCGGAACCTGACCAGCCAGAGATACAGCCCCAGATTGCCTGTTGCCACCTGGACCAGACCTCACAGTAGCCAGGCCAGCCCCGATACCGGACGGACCATTTTTCAGCTCGACACTCATCCGTGAAGGATTACTCGCCTTATTGGAAGGATATGCCCCGTACGGCGCATCTGTCGCCTCCTGCCCATCTTTCGGTGGTGTTCGCACTTCAAACACTCGTACTATGCCGTCCTTGCACACAGTGGCGCATATATCGTAGCCTCTGATACTGCCAGCCGCCCAGGCCACATCCCTCACCAAGCTCTTATGGTCTGGTAAATCCGCTGCACGATAAAACTCCCTGCTGCTGCCTGAGCCTAAACTCACATCGTGCGAGATCACTTTCGTGCGCCAGATCCTAGCTGTGTTCATGCCAGCCACAATAAGCGACAAAGAATCCCGCGGCACACCCTCACGGATGGCATTATATGATGGCTCGAGGTTAGGGTCGAAAGACACTTTGAATGCCACCTCCTCCCCTCTCGCGGGCTTTTCACAGACGAGGAATTGATCAATCTGCGTCCAACTCGTCATATTCTCCGGCTCATCATTCTCATAAACCGTTAACAGGGCGTCGCGATCGAGCAGGGCCAAGAACGTATGGCGCAGCTCTGGATTGTGCTTAACATCGAAAGAAAGGAACGGCGCTCTTGACGCAGACCGTAATTCGTAGATGGGGCGATTCGCCTTTGAATTGAACCTCCTCCCATTCAGAGGCGGCACAGTAGGATCTTCCGCCCACAGCCTGAACTTCCCATCCGTTGATATCGAGCCCAGCATATTCGGATGTATAGTCGGCGGCAACCAATGCAACTACCCCCCCCCCAAATCAGCCACCACCCCGTCATCATGCATGAATCTACTCACCTCCAAAACCTCTGCATTATGCGCCGCCCACGTATCACACAGCCCCCAACTCCCATTCCTCAACCGGTCAAACACCTTAATCTTTCCATCCGCGGAGCCAAGCGCAAATCGTGTGCCGTAGCTGTTAAACGCAGACGCCTCTACCATATCCTTGTGTCCGTGCTGCTGGATCGAGAAGCCGGCTGGCTCGCCGAAGATATCTTCCCCCATCGTCGCTGTGGTCTTTTGCGCTGGGGTGCGCCTGGAGCGCCGAGTTGTGGAACTTGGAACAATAAGGCTGCGACCGAGCGAGTGTGACGTGAGTGTCGTGGTGAGGCTCAACCTACCTCCGATAGTGCGCGCGAGGCTGAGGGTCTAGTCCCGCCCGCGTCCGCGCGTTGCACGAGGCTGAGAAAGCCACGTCGTCCCCGTATCAGTTTACGAAGTAGGAACATTTGTGTTGTGCCAATTCAATCCAGGGCAGAGCAAAGAGAGCCGCATCGTTCTGCAGCATACAATGCGCTACTAGCAATGACTTCCTCCGAACTGTCTGTGACAGAACAACTCACCCTCCTCTCGCTCTTCCTCGCTTGCGTCGCGGTCGTCGCAAACACCTTCCACGGCGATGGCGAGCCGCTCATTGCGTCGCTGGCTTTCAGCGGGATTGCCTTCTCAGCCACCTATGCTATGATCCGCTGGTTGGGGCCGGCGTTTATGAAAGCTGGTTTGAAGGGGAAGGATCTGAGTAAAGTGAACAAAAAGGAGATTCCGGAGACGATGGGCGCTGTTTGCGCCGTGGTGTATCTTCTTATCACAATTGTGTTTATCCCGTTCCCTTTTTACAAGGATATTGTTGCTGCGACATCTGGTGGCGGGAATAGGGATGTAGTGCTGGAGGTTGTCAATATAGACACAGGCAGATTCCTCCACCGATTCCCTCACAACAAGGTATGCGCCTCCCCCCCTTATTCACAAAGAACCCCCACTAACCCCTCCCCCAGCTCGCCTCCTACCTCTCCGCCATCCTCTCCCTCCAATCCGTCGTCCTCCTCGGCATAGGCGACGACCTCTTCGACATCCGGTGGCGCCACAAATTCTTCATCCCCGCCTTCGCCTCCATCCCCATCCTCATCGTCTACTTCGTCGACTTCGGCGTAACCCACGTCGTCGTCCCCACCCCCCTGCGCCCCTACCTCGGCGACCTCCTCAACCTAGGCTGGGGTTACTACCTCTACATGGCCGCGATTGCCATCTTCGCGCCCAACAGCATCAACATCCTCGCCGGGATAAACGGCATCGAAGTCAGCCAGAGCTTGGTCATCGCGGGCTTGCTGGCCGGGAACGATATCCTCTACCTCCTCCCGCCGTCCCCGCCGCTGCACCCAGCGACGGACTCGCATTTGCTGTCCCTCTACCTCCTCCTCCCATTCATCGGCGTCTCCCTCGCGCTGTGGACGCAGAACCGCTACCCCGCGCGCGTCTTCGTGGGGGACACTTACTGTTATTTCGCTGGCACCGTCTTCGCCGCCTGTGCGATCCTGGGGCACTTCTCTAAAACGCTGTTACTCCTCCTGCTTCCCCAGATTGCGAATTTCATATACTCCGCACCGCAACTCTTCCGCCTCATCGCTTGCCCGAGGCATAGACTTCCCCGTTTCAACGCGCGGACGGGACTCCTCGAACCATCTGTCACGCCGTGGACGCGGGAGCCGAATAAATTGCAATCCCTCCTGATCACAGTCTTAGAGAGCGTAGGCTGCCTCGGCGTCACGCGTGATGAGAACGGGAAGCTGACTGAGACGACCAATATGACGATTCTGAACCTCTGGCTTGTGTGGAGGGGTCCGTTGAGGGAGGATAGGTTGTTGAATGAGATCATTGCTATGCAGGTTCTTGTTGGGTTTGGGTGTGGAGGGGTCCGTTGAGGGAGGATAGGTTGTTGAATGAGATCATTGCTATGCAGGTGCTAGTTGGGCTGGGAGGGTTGTTTGTGAGGCATAAGGCGGCGTTGTTGATTTTTACGGTGGATAATTTGTAGAAAGGGGGTTGTGTGTATTTTAGATGGAGGAAGAGAGGAGGAAATGGAGTTGTATACTTAGATTCTTCCCTAGAATAGGGGTTGGTTACTGTAGATATATAGCTGACGCCGGCGGTGTTGGCACGTATAGAGTCGTGTTAATATCTATCCCAGGCCGCCGCCAATGTACACATACTTCCATTCTCATCTAGTCGTCGAGATTGAGGTAAAGGAGTTATTATACTATAAGCAGCAAATGAGCTCTTTACTCTAAGACCCAAGAACCATAGGTCTATTACTATTGCAGAGGCAGTATCTATAATAAGACGCGCAGCTCTACGTAGAGTTGTCGTCCTAGGCAAAACACACAGAGAGGCTTCGTAGAGCTAATACTACGCTAGATTTCTAAACTGTAAACTCCCTTCCTTGTCCTAGCTAAATCACTTTACACGCACACCACTCCCTATAATACGAACACAGAAGCCCTACTCCTAGTCTCTCACAGAAGCCATCCAAACCATAATTTCGTCATCATAGCAGAAAAGTAGAACATCGTTATACACACTTCTCCCTTCTATCCTAGACGTTTCACAGCCACTAGACAGAGGG